>JAGEOH010001958.1:0-10000 GCA_032207245.1 Pardosa pseudoannulata | reverse complement strand
ACATCAAAACATGAGACAATACAAGTACTCTTCATAGAACACTTTTTTTGTATATATATATATATATATATATATATATATATATATATATATATATATATATATATATATATAGTATATATATATATATATATATATATATATATATATATATGTTGACTCGTAATTTTCTCTAATAACGACCCAAAATGATTACAACTTAATATTACGGAAAAATAGTGTGAATTCATTGATTTACTTTAAATATGTAAAATTAAAAGAATATAATATGTATGTCTATTTTCATACGTTTTAAATTGTCGAGTAACTGTTTGTCGAGTGCTAGTGTCCATCCTTTCTAACTTAACATTAATTACGTAGTTGTTTAGATGATTGTTCATAAATGCAAATGTGTGTGTATGATTTCTGTTGATTAATATTTAGGTTTGGTTTGGTTTGGAGAGCTACGGTCTACTGTTTAGCTCACAAGGGATAATGAGACAGGGAACTACTGCTTAAAGGCGATTCCGAACTGATACGAACATCCATACCATAATGGGATTCGAACCCACAAATTCCGGTACCAACGATCAGCGCCCAATCGGATCGACCAGCGTTGGGCCAGATTTATATTTTATTCATGTATGTGTTATAATTGCATAATTTTCAATGTTTGTAGTGTTTATGCCATTATTATTTTCTTTCGTAATCAGTATGCTGTTATTTTAGAGTATTATACAAATTATAGTACTTTAAAGTATTATAAAAACAATATTATACAAAATATTTTTTAAAGTAATATATTTTTATAAAACTACAAACTAATTTTTCTTTTACAAGAAGTCTGAAGCTCTTAAAGAATATTAATCTAATAATGAAAGGCTTATGAAAATTTCTAAAAGCTTATCTTTTCAGTAACTTTAGTTTTTCGAACTTTTATTCATTTACGGCATTTACGGTAATTATGAGTAACATTGTGTTTTTATTATATGGTTTTAGTAACATTTTAGTTATTTTTTATATTATATCTTGTTTTGTTACACTTGAAATGCTACATAGATATCGTCAGTGTACTTGAGTTTAAAAAAATCTGGTTATTTGTTCGATCATCGTAACAGTCAGTACTTGACTAACATTAAAAAAAAAAATCTGGACCACAAAGAAAGGCTATGTGTGTAAGGAAGAGATATAAGCAGAAGGAATCCAGTTCTTAAAGATATAAGGCAATTGAATGATTAAACTCTAAATGTTGAAAACACCTAATTTTTTTCATGTGTAAAGCTATCGGAGTTTCTGTCTCTCTGGAAGCTAGAATTTTAAATTCTTTATTGATGTCTAAAATGTTTCAAGTAATCTCTATTGGAAAGAGTGGCTACAGACTTTTATTCTCACGAAATGTACCGTCAATGATTCTCAACGAACTGAATATTAATGTTTTAATACTTTACTTATTTTATCAATTCTGCTAAGTAACCGTGAATTAATGTTTCATCGTCTCTTTTTAAACATTTAAAATGATAATTGTGTGCCATAATTCTCAAGCACGTTTCATGCAAGGGATTCACGTGCACTTATTATGTACAACATCTTACTGGGTTTTGTATATTTCTTTCATTCTTGTTTAATGAGTATACTATATTCAACTGATTGGACAGACTGGATTGATACTGGATTGATACATAGAAACAAATATCAGAATATTTGCAACAGCATGATTTTATATCTTGGTTGTTTACTGACTCTTCTGGACTTTTTAGCTGAAGCACTAAGTTCTTCGTATGTATTCAAAGTATATTTGTTAATAAAATTGAAGAATTATAAATGGAAATATTCAACATAAATAATTTTAGTTATTATAGCATATTATTTATTGTAAATATTACTAGAGTATCTATGTATGAAAGTGTTGGGTATTATAAATATTAAAATAAATATCATGTTCTAAACATGGGAACACTAATAACGCATATAATGTTAGTAAGAGGTATAGCTTCTGATGAAGATAAAGGAAATCTCTATGTTAAGAATTTCTATTCTATATTTGATAAAAAAATGAAGATTATATTTGAATAAAGTAGCATTGATAATTCGTAATTTTTGTGTAAAAACGACTCAAAATATTTACTGATTTTTATACGAGAAATTTGTGCATTCTTTGATTTATTTCAAATTTATAATTTTATAACAACATATTATGTATGTATATTCCATTACTTTTTAAAATTTAAATTAATTGTGCGTTTCATCAGCCTTCTCTGAATGCTAGTGTCTCTCTATTTTAACTAAACTTTATTAATAATTTTTTTGTCAGATTATTAATAAATGTAAATGTTTCCATATTATGTTGATTAATATTCTGTTCATATGTGTGTCTTTAATAACATATATTATAATGCTTTCTATATTTATGTCATTATTATTTCCTTTCGAATTCCACAAGTTATTTTTTAACCATTTCGTGGGCCATGAGAAGATTACTTCCCACCTACACGATAATAAAAAATACACCTGTAGGAACCACAAAACCCATTATAATGTATTGGTCTTGTTATTGAAACGACGAGAAGACTAATTCCCGCTTCGGTTTTGCGCTGTTATCAATTGTTTGATCGATTGAATAAAATTAGCAGCTCTGTTTTGAAAGTTTGGAAACTTGGAGTGAGAAATAAATGACCCACGAAAGGGTTAAAGTATGAAACATTTTTTTTATATATAATAACAAACTAGTTCTTACTTGTCACAATAACTAGGACAATCTGAAACCTTCATAAATGAATACTAAAATACTTATGCGAATTTCTAAAAGCCTTTCTTTTTAGAAATATATTTTTAAAAATATTTTTTAGCAATAATGCACATGTTAGTTGAATTTCAGTTACCTTTTTTATTGTTATTACCTTGTTGTAATGTCAGATATGAAATGGACTCTTGAAGTCAGTACTTGACTGACCATCAGTACTTCAATGATGGTAAAACTGGACCACAGAGAAAGACTGGGCGTTTAGAGAAGACTTATACGCAGAAGGTAGCCACTTTTAAAATTTCTATGGAGGGGCATTTGAGTTATCTTTTTTGTTTCTATTACCTTGCTGTAATGTCAGACATGAAATGGTGCATGGGCTCGTGAAGTCAGTGCTTGTCTAATGATACAACTGTACCACATAGAGAGATTGTGTGTTAGGTAAGGCATATATGCAGAAGGCAGCCGGTTTTAAAAGTTATATGGACGGGCATTTCAGTATTTTTTGTTGCTATTAATTTGTTGTAATGTCAGACAAGAATGCTGAACGGACTCGTGAAATTAGTACTTGACTCACCATTAGTACTTTACTGATGTTAAAACTGGACCAAAAAGAAAGACTGTGTGTTTAGAGAAGGCATATACGCAGAAGGTAGCCAGGTTTAAAAGTTCTATGGAAGAGCATTTCTGGGGCTCTTTTGTTGCTATTACCTTATAATGTCAGACATGAAATTCTGCATGGACTCGTGATATCAGTACTTGACTGACCATTAGTACTTCAATAATGGTAAAACTAGACCATATAGAAGCACTGTATGTTTAAGGAAGGCATATACGCAGAAGGTAGCAAGTTTTAAATGCTCAATCTAGGGGCATTTCAGTTACCTTTTTTTTGTTGCTATTACCGTGTTGTAAAGTCAGACATTAAATGCTACATGGACCGATGAACACAGTACTTAAATAAAGGCAAAACTGGACCACAGAGAAAGACTGTGTGTTTAGGGAAGGCATATACGCAAGAATGTAGCCAGTTTTAAAAGTTCTATTTCGGGGGGTGGCTGAATGAACTCTACATGTTGAAAAACCTTAATTTTCTCATGTGAAAAGCCGTCTAACGAATTGACCTAAATGAATTTGAAAATGTTCTGGAAGTCAGAATTTTACAGGAATTATTGATGTCTAGCCTCTTTAAAATGTTATCCATTTGTAAGGATATATACTGTTTTTTTTTTCAGGATATTTACTGTGGTTGTTTCTCTTACAGCTGAATACCAATATTATGATACTTAACTTATTTTATCAATATTGCTAAGAAGTCGTGAATTTGTATTTCATCATCTGTTTTTAAATATTGAAAATCATATATGTATTATGACTGCCAAGCATGGAGGCGACTCTGGGTTTATAAAAGTAAAATAGCTGCGTCCGGTCCACTAGACGTTGGTCGTGGACGAGTTAAAGACATGAAGTTTGAGATACGTAAATAAATGAACTTGAAGGATATATTTTCTACAAAAATCCTCATGAACAGACTTATAAACCCGACACATAAAATCTGTACACTTAAAAAGTGAGAGATATATGTAGAGTTACAGTGACGTCTGTCAGTTTAGTAATACATGCGAATACTTAAAAAAAGTAAAAAATCTAGAATGCAAAAGAATTTTATGAATGTGTTGTCTACTTAGAAAAAGTAAAAAACAAATCAAGTAATTTCTTCCAAACAAACAAAAGAAACCAACTGATAAATATGAATGTGAAAATTAGTCCTACCATTCTTATAGAAGTGAAAAAATAAACCAAAGCCGAATGTAACTTTTATTCTCTATAATACAAATTGAAGTCATAATGCGTCGTCAACATTCATAAAAAAGATTGAAGTTATTATGCCGTTGAAAAGAAATAGTACGTTATTCTTGTACTTTAAATCATTATTTTCAGTTCGATTAATAATTTGAACGTTTCGTTTTGCGGGTAAAAGATACATTGATACCATGACATAGTCATGAAGGAAAGAAAGCATGATTTTCTACTTCACATATTTGAGAACTTAATAAGGCGGTTTATAGCACGGATGCTTCAATTTTATTATTTTCTTATACTGTAACTTTAATATAGGTCTATTTTTATGCATGCTACATTTAGCAGAAACAGTAAATTATAATCTAAATTGAAAGTTTTTTTTTTGTGACCACTTACTTTTTAGTTCCCATACAAACCAGGTTTACATTTTCAGTTATGGATATTACACACCCTGAAACATTTTTAAACGTCGAGGACTGAAGAGCGAACCTTATAAAAATATCAAAGTCACTCAATAAAAATAAACTTGCCAAATTTTCAATAGCTCTTTTTTAGGTCATCTACAATCCAATAACATGCATTTCCGCACTCTTCTCTGAATATTTTTAACTAAAGAGGTTCTTGTAATTTGTTCGTGCTCCAAAGCCCTAGTGCTGGAGCATAGACTTTTGCAGATTTATTTAGTGTTTGTGGTAATAGGAGAATGCTATCAAAAATACATCTATATTTGATTAAAATTATGAAACATAAAGTTAAAATATAAAGGTGTGATAAAAGTTTTTATCTAGAGTGTGTCTTATGTTTTGAATTAGAAATGCTAGTAAAAATTATTTACAATCTAAATACTTTTAAAAATTAATATTTTAAACTATCCGAAATATAGTTTAATTTTTAATAAATTATATTTGTTGATACAAATATTTTGTTCATCATTAAAAGTAATATTGTTGGTATTTGACTGTGAAAACTTCCACCGGGGCCTCGAAAGATCCGGTTCGTGTAATTATGGGAAGTTCGGGTAATTATGGGCCTCTTCTCGGGATAAATTAGACTAATATGTGAAATGATATTTGTCATATACCAACAACACAATCAAGAGTCTTAACCCTTTGAACCCCAATATAGCCCATGATAGCTCAACCTTCTGAATCCTATAATATCTAAAGTGTTGGGAGAAAATTTCCATTTGTCCTACAATCCTGACTGCTGATACCCGCGATATACGTTATTAATTCACTAGGACGCTTGCCTGGCCTCTGAGACACGAACGTTATACAAATACCCCACAACCAAAAACAACGAATATAAACATCCCGGTTTAAAAATAACTGTCTAATAGGTCGTCTTGACTCATATAACATCCAGTTCCCCAATTTTCTCAGAATATTTTTTTCAGAAAAAAACACTTTTAGTTCATTCGGGCTCCAAACACCCTGGGAATGTACTTACGATTTTGCATATTTATTTAGTGTTTGTGACTTGAGGAGAGGAACTGTGAAAATTTGATGAAAATGATGAAATATAACGAAGTTCTTATCATCTATGTGACTTATGTTTGTGCTTTCGCAAAGTAAATAAAGTAAATCTGCAGGTAAAAATATTTTTAAATGCAATATTTAAATAATTCGAAATATACATGCTGTTTCAAAAATGACCGGTATATTTGAAAAATTAATAAACACTAAACGGGCAGTGATACAAAATACACCGTTTATTGCAATATGCTTGGGACAACAGTAAATTTTCATTCAGACAAACATTTAAAATTAGTTACAATATTTCCCAACAGAGGGAGTTGAAAACTGAAAATATATATTATATTTTCCACATATCCACCATGCGGAGCAATAATATGGCGTAGACTCAGAACGAAATTATCAGAAACCCGTGTAAACGTCTCAGGTCAGGCAATCATTCTGTTTTAAAGAATAAACTATTTTTCGTTGTAGTCCGACGAGAATCATTAAATTGCTGCTTTTTTAAAATTTTTGTTTTGTTTAGTTTGGTTTGGAGTGCTACGGTCTACTTTTTGCAACACGAGGGCTAATTTAAAATTTTTGTATAAAGCGTATAATTTTCGAACACTTATAAATATGAATTTATCAGTATTCCAGATAAGCAACTAAAAACTGTTGGTGTAATTTCTATTTTAATAACCTAAACATTGACAGATAAATGAATGTAATTAAAATTTAAATAATTGCTAAAAGAATACAGTATGTTGAAATGATATATAACTTGTTTTTCTAAATTAGTCGATGAAAAAAAAGAAACAACTGGCAAGGTGTTGAAAACATATAAACATTAGAAAATCGGCTTGGAAACCAGAGAACATCAGTCTTAAAATGTTAAAGCAGTAAAAAGGGCATGAAGCAAAATAAGTTTCTATTTATATGGTATATTCTATAACAAATATTGCATGCTATAAACTACAAACTTTTATTTTTACACATACCTGAATTAAAAGAAACAATTGGTAAGGTGTTCAAAAGATATAAACTTTAGGAAATCGGGTTGAGAACCACAGGACATTAGCTCTAGGTCTTAAAATGATAAAGCAGTAAAAGGAACATGAAACGAAAGAAATTTCCAATTATGTGGTATATGTTACGAAAAGAAATTTTGCATGTTATAAACTACAAAATTCTTTTTTACATACCTGAATTAAAAGAAACAATTCGTAAGGTGTTAAAACTAGACTCTTGACAGAAATATAAATTAACAAACCGGTTCCAATGATAACATTTCTGTTTGTTTTAAAAATGCATTGACCCAGTATTCCCAGTGATCTATGTTTAAAATTAAATGGGAATTCTTTAAGCATGTATTATTAAATTGCGTAGAGGACCTAAACCAACAACGAAACATACTATCTTTAGAAGAAACAATATTTAAAAAATGAATAAAGAACAAAATTTACAATGCTTGAGCAAATATATTTTTGAATAAAACTTTAAATCGCGTATTTTATTTTTGGATTTCATTTAAAACATGACGTTTTTCCAAAAAGTACGAAAGATATAAAAACCCCATTAGCGCCCAGTGATCTATTTTTAGATCGCTAAACATAGCGTGGGAAATTCGCTTTTAGATGATCTTCATCCTACCCCACACATTCCACACTGCACATTAGGCAAGACAAGGGATGCACCTGTTTACCAACAGGTGGTTTTTTTTTTGTTTTGTTTGGTTATTGATCTAAAGCGATAAGAGAAAGTTTGAATCGCCATTTCGTTCCGTAGTTTTTCGACGTTTCTTAACATAAACCCTGAAAACAGCTAAGCAATGCCAGTAACTTAAACTTTTTTTGGTATTTTAATATCTTCATAGATGTAGCTATTAGAATATAAAGCTATGATATCTTAAAATAAATATAAATAGTAAAAATTAGTGTCGAAATATTGCTGATCTAGAAATAGATCACTGGGCGTTCGGGCGTTTTTCCCTACCTATCTGGTAATATTGTGTTTTTTCACCTTAGATGAAAATATGAGTCGAAAAGTATTTAATAACGTTCAGGATGCAGTTGATTATCTGTTTTCTGAACAAATTGAAGAGGATATTATTGCCATATCACCTGATGTAGATGAATTGACAGATGAAAAGGAAATAGATGATGATAATTTACACGCTCCATTGGAGATAGTAAATGAAAATTTTAAACAGTGGGGGATATTTAGCATGTACCTTCCTATGTATGAGATGATTATAAGGTTTTATGGACATCACTCTTTAAAACAATTCATAAGAGTTAAACCAATACGGTTTGGTTACAAATTGTAGGCAATGTGGGTTGATACTGGATACTACTATAAATTTTCAGGTAAAAAAATGGTACTGGTGTCTATTCACTCGAATAATTGATATGGCTGTAGTGAATGCAAGTATTCTGCCCAAAAATGCACATAAAGGTGATTTTATGTCCATAAAAGATTTCGGAAGAGCTGTAAAATATCTAAAATTGGGAATCGGAAAAAAGGTTTTGAAAGATCGACCTTACAGTTTTCCTTCATGATTAACAGCTAATGTCAGTGATGATGTTCGCTTTGATAGAATGGATTACAATATGGGACAAAGAAAGGGAAGCTGTCGACTTGTAGGGTGCCAAGGAAGGTCACTAACATATTTTGTGAAGTGCGATGCCACTTTATGCTAGAAATGTTTCATCAAATTACACACTAAACTGCAGAAACATTAAAATTTTGTATTTTAAAATAACTGAACGTTACTAATAACATTCTGTAATATTATGAAATTCTGGATAAATAAACGTTTTTTAAAAGAAAACACATTAGTTTTTATCTATTTGGTTCGTTTTTACCCCGTTATTGAAGTACTACTGATTGTTGTGTATTTGCTAAAATATATCCCCCGAACGCCCAGTGATCTATTTTTAGATCAGCATATTTTTTAAAAACTATGGTACGTGTTGATAAAATTCGATAATAATATTCATGTGGATAGTAAAAGACACCCAATTTATGAATTATATAACATTATGTCGAAAAAAAATAATTTGGGCGTTAATGGGTTAATTGAGGTCCTGGGCAACTGTCCCTATGCCTCTGGCTTAGTCAGGTTTTGGATAGACGACTATTCCTTTAAACTAGCTTTGCCAACTTCTCGATGCCTGTAACAAATATATGCTCTCTAGAAAGCCAATGAATATACAGCACGATTGTAATACTGCGTTCCTCGAGATCACTATATGTTAGTATGTATGAAGGAAAATATTCCTTAACAAAATTCTTTTTAAGAAAATATGTCAGAGCACGTTGGTTGCTCTTTTTAAGAGTCTGTAGCTTTAGGTATCTCTAATATCCCTGGTAGATGTTTTCTGTTACGGCTTTAGATAGAATATATATATTTATAACTATTTCATTTTAGGTTCAACAACATTAAAAAAAATGATGACGAAATCATGTTCAGGTCTTGACCATTAACGTTTTACTATTGCCTGTGTTTAAAATTGCCATCTCGATTAAAATCCTTCTGAGTACAGGTTAAAAAGATCTGGGTGGTGTAGTAGGAATTGCTCTACAAGATCTACAAGATGTAAGTTCAACTGGATTCTCTTGGCCGAGCCCTCTAATCCAGAGAGATTTCTAATAATGAGCACAAAAATGAAGCGAGCAGAGAAATAAACAACTAAAAGGGGAAAAGAAACACATATAAATGAGAAGAAAGATTAAGGATAGAAGACAAAAAAAATACATTAAAGTTACAACAGAAGTAAATAACCATGCAACAGATATAAATAACCTAGCAAGAAACCAAATTAGGGATCAGTTGAGGGGGTCTAGGTAAGATCCGAGAAGAACGCAAACAAGCGTTCCTCAGAGGTCTTAGCCCTGGCCATATTACATTTATTGTTCTTTAATTGAGTTAAGATTTAATTGGGTTTAATAGAGTTAAAATCTTGAATTCCCAACATACTTTTTCATTTCGTTTAATACGTTAAGAATATCTCTGAGTTGG
>JAGEOH010001957.1:0-5000 GCA_032207245.1 Pardosa pseudoannulata | reverse complement strand
ATTGTTTAATTAGTTCATAAAAGAGGTAAAGCAGCAATTTCTCATGTATTTTTAAAAATTATTATATTATCCAAACAATAAAATGCTCTACTACCTTTCTAAAAGGAAAAAAAAAATTTTAATTATACAGCTTAATACAATCTTTCATACAAAAAACTTTGAAATTTAGTGATGTTTTTCGTAGTATGAAATAAAAAAAAAAAACCATAAGTTGAGTATAATTATGAAAAATTTAGAAGAGATTAATTATTTTAAAAAGCCTAAAACAAAGATAAAATATTATAATGTACATCAATTGTAAAATTAATAGCCTAAAAACGAAAACTAAAACAGCTAAATTACTAGGAAAATAAAAATAATTTGCATATAACATTGTAGCCAACTTGCGAAACGATAAAAACTTTCGATAATTGTAATAAATTAAAATATTTCCATATACCGTGAAATAAAAAACCAATCTGTATCTATATTATAATTATATATTTTTGCATCCAAATCGTGTAATAAATTCTTATATAAAAAACGTGGAATGCTTAAAAATTAGATAAAAATTTAATGTTCCACTATGGCTGATTTCTAATAATTTGGAGCTGTTGTGTTTGTAAACTGATAAGGCATTAATTGCCCATAAATATAAATGTCTGGTTTTCAAGTCGTTTTCTTTAATTAAGTAAGAGTATATAATTCTATTACTATGGCGCACTGTGCATTCATTAAAGTCGACAGAAAAAGCAAGAAATACCATGTTTGGATGGATTACCTTTGTGTTTCAGTAAACATCGCCAATATTTTCGCCAAATTTGCCAAGGTGAACCCAATTCTTTAGGTAGATCCAAAAATAATATATTAAACAGCGGTTAATGCGAAGTAAGCCTCACTTACACACATCCGTTCTTATATTTGGTTTAATAAATAGGTGTATGTAATATAGAACTCCAAATAGTAGGCAAGAATGACGCAAACAATAAGAAACCCAACTCAACAGTAAAAATAAAGATAATTGAAAACATTAAAATTGATGAAAATAATTAAAACGATGTTTTAGTCGGTTTTTCATTAACATCTTTTGAACTAATTGAAATAATGGAAAGCGAATGTCAAAATGACTTCCTTAAGCAATACCGCTAAGTCTGTTTAAGAACCGGTGGAATAAAAAAGTTTGGAGTCTTAAAATTGGATAAATTAAAATGCTGCAAAATAAAAATAAATATACCAAAGTAATACTGCATAAAATTAAAGAAATAAAAAGTAATATTGATAAAACGAAATAAGTAAATAAATTCATAGACCCAGAAAAAATATATTCCGTTAATAAAATTTTTTGAGATGAATTAGGTTACTTACCAAAATTTGAAAACACATTTTAAACGTTAATGGAAAGTGGAAATAATATCTTAATTTTGTTAATATTTCATAGTTGCCATTTCTAAAATATAAAACTTATTTATTCCCCAAGAACATCATTTGCCTATTTTTTCTCTCGTACTTAAAATTATTAAATAAAAAGTCCAGTTTCAAATAACAAAACCTATAATCATAAATTAGTTTTTGTTTAAGAAAATGGCAACTACGAAATGCAAACGAAACTTTGATAGAACATGGCGAGTTTTTAATTACTGAGAATAAAAATCTCGCCAAGATAATAAATTAGGAAAAAAACTGATTTTTTAAAAAAAAAATAAGTTTAGTGTTTAGCTGATTCGAAAATAGTCTCAAGAACATGAATGCCATCATAAATATATATATTTCTACTTAAAATTTTAATAGCGGAGATACGTTTTCATCTTACTCTTATTACCAAGAAGCAGGCGATAATAATGCCAACAATGAATAACACCGCCATTTTTTGACGCCAAGTCAACAATGGAATTGCGCGTGAGGAAAAATAAAACTACCATTTTGGTCGGTTTTTTGCTCATATCTTTCGAACTAATTGGAATATTGAAACGCGAATGGGCGAAATGACATCCCCGGATCGTTCCGCGTCTTTTGGTACCTTCGGCGCCCTTCTGCGTTCAGCGGTTTGTGAGGAGATAGACGCACATACATACATACATAGTTACAATCAGATTTTAATATATAAGACTAGCTGCTTCGCACCCAGCCTTCGGTCTGGGTAGTAAATACTTCCAAATAAAGTTTTAGAACCATTATTATAGGTTTTCATATTCATTAAAATCTTACACCTCGTTCGCAAGATTGTTCACGAATATGATATTTTATTAATAATGGATAATCACTGTTATAAGTACGTATATGATCTATGTTTCCATAAACCGATGTGTTATGATGCCAAATTCCACAGCTTTCTCTATTAATTGACGCAATAGTGTGTTCTATTTGTCACCGATGGATTAAGATATGTAGAAATGCATAGTGTACAAACATTCTCAAAAATTTCATTTAAAAAAATAGTTATGTAGCCTGGTGTCGCATAGATTATCTCGAATATTGAGTTATTTTAGTGGTAGGTCAGTTGACACGTTTCCAACATTATCTACGAAATGTAAAGTGGTCGAATGATGATCATTAAATTAAAAAGTAAATATTTTGGGAATGTATGAAGCTTTAAAATTAAAATTTTAATCAAAATTTGTAGTTAATTTTTAAATTGTCTATTATTTTTACTTTTTAAATTTTTAAATGTATTTCGTCATTTCACGATTGCTTCTAAAATCCCAGATTAGTAGGTTCATAAGATGGCGACATTTAAAAATGTTTTTAATTCTATTTTTAAATTTTTGACATATATGAAAAGCATATTTCTAAGAAAATGCGCAAGAAAGATGTATTGAAATGATATACTTACTATAATAGAGCTGAAACATAAATGTTAATTTCTGTACAATTTACAAAACAGATAACTGTTTCCAAAAAGTAATAATAAAATTTGCCTAAAAAATTAGTAAGAATTACTTTCTTTAATAACTCCCAATAATATTTTTGAATGTTAATTGAAATCCCATGAATATAATGAATCTAATATAATATATGTGTTAAAATTTAACAAAATATAATTAAAAATACCTGAAAAATAATATAGTTAGTAATCAACTCCAAATTGTTCATAGTCTTCGTATTTTTATTACTCTCAATCAAGCATGGAATAGCTTTACTTACAAATCTCATTGGTGATGTTTTGTTGTGGCGACATTTTTGCCGCCTGCCAAAACAATTGAGTTTGACACAACAGTGTATCCCCGCCAACTTGGCGGTAAAGCATGGTAACTTAACAATTTCTCTGGTCTCTCCGTGCCCACAAAATCTTTATCTGAATTTTGATTTATGTTATAGTTGTATCCAACTCTCTACGAACATCTCTTTCCTTATATATTAAATGCACGTAAAGCGTAAAACACTTAGATATATTGAACCACTAATGGTTCAGTATGGCTAATTTTTAATCATTTGGAGCAGTTGACTTTGTAAACTATTAATAAATTAATTGTTAGATATGCATATACAGTTAGTTTTTAATTGGTTTGAGATGATAAGTAAGAGTATATAATTATATTACAACAGCATACTCTGCCTCAATTAAAGTCGCCAAAAAAAGCAATATAATGTTCAGATGGAATGCCTTTGTGTTTAAGTCAACATTAAATTTCGCAAAGTTTGCCAAGGGTACCCAATTCTTATCAACCATATCAAGTATATTATCAAGTATTATCAATCATTGTATCATTGATGTTCTATAAATAGCATAAAAAGTATTTTGAATTCTATAATTTTATAAACAATAATACAATAAAGAAAATAGATTAAACTTTGAATATCCAGTAATTATACATAAATTTCAGAAAAAATTTTCACTCTGGTCAATTTAAATCTTATTTCTAGAAATGAATGTAAATTTGCACAAAGTTTAAAAATTATTAGTGGGCTCTTATACTTACTTAAGATGTATATCAAACATAACAGCGTAACATAGAGGGTAACAACGTACATATAGGGTAACGTAACAGCGTAACAATCCATAATAGCTGATTTTTACCATATATATATAAACTATTCATTCAACAGTGGAACACTCTCACACACATATACATAATTAAATATTGCATACTAATACTTTTTATAGCGCAGAATAGTCGGGATTAATAATAATAAGCAAAAATTCTTATAAACTTACACAACTTTGAAGCTTTATTTAGATGTTACTTATAATTTGAAAATTAGCAATTTTTTATTGTAAAGGAAGTTAAAATAATATTGATCAACCTTTAAGTCGGTAGATATATAAAAGAATTCAAATTAAATTATTCCAAGCAGTTGAAATTTTACTGTCCACGAGTTGAGCAGCATTTTATTTCATCCGTTTCATGGAGTCTATCATTTATGATTCAAAAATTTTTAACTTAATTTTATAGGCATTTGGGGTGCTACTCTACTGTAGGTGGGATATTTTACATGTGACAAATACGTCATAATAACGTCAGAAGTCGTTATTATCACACGGTACATGGTGTAATCGCTTATATATGTAATCTGTAATTATACTTAAATGTGCACCAAATTTAAAAATCCCTGTAATTCACTTATTTCTTGTCTGTAAGCATGAATGATTTAGTAATATAAAAAATAAATTTTAAATAATAAAACCTACAGCAACGTGTTAGTTATTATTTAAAAATTGACAGCCGTGTCATATAAAAATATTTATGAACCGTGGCGACTTTTAATTTAATTAAAATAAAAATATTATCAAGATAAAATATAAAATTTATATTTACCAAATAATAAGTATCTAGTTTAAGTTATTAAAACACATAACAATGAGTAAGTTTTTGTTTAAAAAATGGCAACTGCGAAATGCAAACAAATTTAATAGAACGTGGCGACTTTCCAATTACTGAAAATAAAAATCTCGCCAAGACGATAAAAGAGAAAAAAGAAGTGATTTTCTAAAAAATATGAGTTTACCGTTTAGCAGATACCAAAATAGTCTCATATACATAAACGCCATCATATATTTATATATTTACACTTGAAATTTAATA
>JAGEOH010001956.1:0-10000 GCA_032207245.1 Pardosa pseudoannulata | reverse complement strand
AAGTGGTACTCTGTTCTTAACACAAACAAATATTAATATTCATATTCATATTAGATTACAAACATTTTTATAAGCCAAAACCTAAATTATTACCACGTTGTATTTTAATTATTACATAAAATCTATATTGCTCTTCTAATCATTTAATTAGTTTACATAAAGCTAAACGTAAAATGTCAAATTTTAATAACTAATAACAAAGCTAAAATACATTAAATATCAAAGAAATTGTTCTTTTAGTATTCATAATCAAATAAATTTACAACTTCAATTTAACATGCATTTTAAAATTTATAATAATACTAAAGAATTAAGCAATTGAAAGTTGCCAACCAAAGAAATTGATTATATAATTAATCGAATGACTTTAATTTTTCAATTTATTTTAACCAAGGAATTCTTCGTTTCTTCCAGCAGATTCGTATTTTTACGCATTCAATAACGTGTTCATTAATTTTCCTGGACAAAAAGACGATTGGCTAAGGGTACGCGATAACCTGTTTGAAATTTATTTCCCGATATTACCCAGTTATTGACAATGAACGTGTGAGAAATGATGCCACCCCGATCAATTAATAATAAGCTCGGACTTTATCTCAGGAGTGCACAATTTGAATGAACTTTGTATGGCAATAGAAATTAATCATAAATATCCGTTTTTTCACGTGCCATTCAGTTTAGTCCGGGTTTTTTATCCCGAATATTTCTCTTTTTTTATTATTAGAGTCTGTATTATGGAGCTTAATTACTAGCAGAAAAACAAATTTTGTCAATACTGTGTCCAACGTTATAATTTATCCATTGCATTGATTATAAATTAAAAATATAAAGATTGTTAGGCGAACATTTATTCTGTCTGATATGTGAGCATTTAATTTAAGTTAAAGTTTTTTTATTGTGCGGAAAACAAATTATGTTATCTTCAGGCGCTTTGATCTACATGTGTGAAAGCAGGAGTAGAGAAAATTCTTAGCGGTATTAAGACGATCCGTGTTGCCATCTAAATAAAGTTTTAAAAACAAAACTTTTTATAAATCAGAAATACAAATGATATTTAAAAGAAAAATTATTATCATATAATAATTAATACAAAAATTTAACAATATTCAATATATATATATATTATAAAAAAGATATTAAATATTTTAATATATATTAATAATAAATGTAGAGTTCTAAAATTGAAATATGTAATGTGTATAAAATAATGTATATATATATACTTATATAAAATGTATATATATATGAAAATATAAAAAATTATAAATAATATATAAATAAATATAAAATAACATACATAATAAACAAAACTATATATATGACATATATATATATATAAAATAACAACAATATAAATATTTAAACATATATAAAAAATTGTAAAATATATATATATATATATATATATATATGTAATATATATTAATATATCAAAATTATTAATTTAAAAAAAAAGTCTTCATTTTAATTCATCTAAATAATTAAATCAAAAGGTGTGTTCACAGTATTTTCCACTTAACATCCTTTCTGTCATAAAACTCTAAAATAGATATAATAATGTTCAACAGCTAAAAACAATAAAAACAAATCTACTCTGGGAATATACAGCATCAGATAAACTAAATATATTTAAAAGGACAGCTGAGCTGCTTTCATCTGTAAAGGATTTTTATAATAGATATATGAAAAAATGGAATTACATTTTAAGCTCCGACAAGGAGTTTTATAAAAATTATACCTTTAAGTCGGTAGCTGAAAACGCAATGGATTTCCAAATCCATTACTATGGCAGAGATTTTTCTTGATGGAATTTACTTCTCGTGAACTTTTGCGAACTTTGTTTTTACATCTTGTGGATAATGTTTTAGGATTACGGTGCAACGATGACGGACAACAACACATCGGCGAAGATTTTTGAGGATAAAACGATGATTGATCAGCCGAAGGAAACTTCAATGATGAATAGTTTGATGACTAATAGTACAATGTGGACTTTACGGAAATTTGATCCTAATGGACCAGTGAATGTACAAAATTGGCTTAAGTATTTCGAGAAAAAAAACAGCAGATTTAACGAATGAAGACCGTGTGAATATTATTTCGGATTATCTTGAGGGATCGGCCCTTGATGTTTTCATAGAAGAGATCATCGAATTTACTAATTGGGACCAGATAAAATTAAAGTTTATTGAGCTGTTTGCTGAGAAGGAGTCAAGTACTTTATCCGACTTTACCGAGCTTAAATTTATTCACTGCAAAGATTTGAAGGACTATTTCAATAAAAAGCTAACTATCGGAAAACGACTCGAATTGTCAACAACAAATTTAATAGACGGACTCACTGATGGTTTACCAGAAAGAAAGAAAGAATTATTTCTCATGAGAGACATTTCTTCTACCACGGAATGGTTGAGATTAGCGCAGCGTGTGGTAAAGCCTTTTCCGCAGCGGGGAGAGATGCCGAGAGAGCCGATTCGACATGCTGGACAAGATATGCCTAACTCATACAGATATGGCCGGGGCAACTTTCGTCAAAACAGAGGTGGAGGAAATCGCCAGCCCTACGTGAACAACCATAGCTGAGAAAATTCAACGATTGGCCATTTGTTCTCAACTGAGATGGTTGTCAATGGGAAAAATGTGAGTGTATTATTAGACACAGGTTCAAGCATTAATATCATGCCAAAAAGAATTTCGGACAAACTTGATTACTATGATATTGATTTAAATGAAAATGTAAACAAAATTACGATAAACACGATAGCAGGTAAGATTAAGCCTTCTAAAATTATTAACATAGACTCTAAAATTGGTAAAATTTGTAATAATATCTCATTTTTCGTTATTGATTCTCCTCTTAATTATTGTATTTTAAACAGCGACAGTGTACAATTGTTTAACTTAAATTTAAATTTTGATGATTTTTGTGTGTACCAAAATAATGTAAATATTAGTAAAAACTTTACCCGCAGAAAAATTTTATAGTAGTTACATATTTTTAACTTATGATGATGATGAAAATGATATTGTGTATTCTCATGATGCTAATATTGTTAATTCTTGTACTAATTCTAATAATAGTTTTAAATGTGATGATCTATTGATTAACCATGAAAATTTTGAATTACATAATTTATTAAATGAGTATAGTAAAATATTTGCAAAAAATAAATATGATGTCGGATGCATCCGCATGGAAGCCCCTAGAATAATACTAAATTCGGAGTTACCAATAGCGCTTAGACCCTACAGAGCGTCTCCAAAAGATAACTTAGAGATCGAAAAACAAATAAAGGAACTCCTGGAAAAAAATATAATAAAGCCTTCTCATAGTCCTTATGCGTCACCAATTACTCTAGCTTACAAAAGAGATGAAAATTCTAAATCTAGACTTTGTGTAGATTATCGGAAGGTGAATGCCATTAGTAAACATGATTCCGAGCCTATTCCCCTTTTTGCAAATATTATTGATTCTTTGACACAAGCTGAAATATTTTCGACCCTTGATTTAGCAAGTGGCTATTGGCACATCAAATTAGATGAGAGAGACACCGAAAAATTAGCATTCACGTCTAATTTTGGATTATATGAATGGAATAGATTGCCTTTTGGATACCGGAATGCTCCGGCTATTTTTCAAAGGACTTTAAGACAAATTTTAAATAAGTATCAAATTAAATTCGCGCTGAACTATTTTGATGACATAATTATTTTTTCGAACTCTTTTGAGGAACATATAGAACACTTAAAGACTATATTCTCTATCTGTGAAAAAGAAAACATAAAATTAAAAGTTCTCAAAGTGTCAATTCGCGCAAAGAAAAATTAAGTTTTTAGGATATGAAGTAGAAAAAGGTAAATACTCTCCCAGTGATGCAAACATACAGGTAATCAAAAAACTTCAACCACCTAGAAATGTCAAAGACTTACAGAGATTTTTGGGAAGCGTAAATGTTTATACAATAAATTTATTCCAAATTATGCAAAACTACGCGCACCGCTAAATAAATTATTAAAGAAAGAAGTAAAATTTGAATGGAATGAAGAATGCCAAAAAGCTTTTCAATATTTAAAAGATGCTCTTATTTCTAAACCCATTTTAACGATTTATAATCCTAATTACCCATGTCATATATTTGTGGATGCGTCAGGTCAAGCGATTGGTTCAGTTATAAAACAATTACATCCTGATGGATCGCTACATCCCATTGCATATCATTCTAGAAAACTTAGACCTTATGAATTAAATTATGCTATAACAGAATTAGAATGCTTAGCTATAATTGATGCCGTTCGATAAATTTTATTGTTACTTACACGGGACTCATTTCACAATTTACACGGATCACGCATCTCTCGTTTGGCTAAAAAATATCAAAAATCCGACAGGTAGATTGTTCCGTTGGAGTTTGAAGTTATCAATGTACTCGTTTGATATAAAATTCAAAAAAGGTTCAACAAATTATGAAGCAGATATGCTAACTAGAAACCCGATCTCCTACCATATGACTGTACGCGAACCACTTTTAACGCCGAAAGAGATAGAGCAACATCAAAATTTAGATAACGTTTGCGGTGTAAACTATAGAAAATTAAATAATATTTGGACAGTTAAGAAACAAGGTTTAATCAAAATTGTAGTACCTTTCTCTTTAAGATTAAAACTATTGAAAAAAGCTCATAATGATTATGGACACCTAGGAGTCTCGGCAATGCTAAATTTAATATCTCCACAATATTATTGGATAGGTTTAACCAAAGATGTAAGCAACTTCGTGAAGCATTGTGAAGTATGTCAATTAAATAAGAAACCAAGACAACCCAGATTCGGCCTTTTACAAATGTTACCTCCTACGAGCGATCCTTTTGAAATTCTTGCCATAGACACTGTTGGTGGTTTAAACTATTATAATTCAACAAAAAAATATCTGCACATTGTTATTGACCATGCCACTAGGTTTATTTGGACTTTCGCCTCAAAGAACGTTAACACCGATACCTATATTAACTGTTTAAGACAAATTTTTCGACATCAAATGCCTAAGAAAATTTTGAGCGATAGGAATGCTGCTTTTACATCATCCAAATTCAAACACTTTTTGAGTAATAATAATATTAAACAGCTTCTAACTACATCCCATAGGCCGCAAACGAATGGTAAAAATGAACGAGTAAATCAGACAGACCTTGATAACTAGACTTAAATGTAAATTAAATTCATATCCTGGTAACATTTCGTGGACCAAATTATTACGTGAAGTAACTGAGGACTATAATGACACCCCTCACACTGTAACAAAATTTCCCCCTTCTTATTTAATGCATGGAAAATTACCATATCAAACCTTAATAGACAATCAGGAAATGTATCCTCCAATCGAAGAAGCTAGGAAAATTGCTAGACAGAGGACTATAAGAAATCATGAAATAAATAAAGAAAGATATGACACCCATTTCAAAGAATCTAAATTTAAAGTAGGTGATAAAGTAATACTAGAAAGTTTCTCATATCCAAACACTCCAAAGCTGAATCCAGTGTTTACGGGACCCTTTGTAATTCTAAAGCAACTTTCAAGTGTAAATTTTGAGATTAACAAACCCAATCTTCTTACTAAACAAGAAAGTGAAATAGTACATTCAACTAGACTAAGACATTTTAATCCTGCAGAAAATTTTAAATTAAATGTTAGAAAAACTAAAATTCCAATTTGTAATCAAAATTATCCCAAGACAGAGAAAATAAATAATACCAAGAACGATGGAAATGCAGTTATTAAAATTCGATAGCACGAGAGAATAAAAAACTTTCAGTCCAACGAATGGAGTGTCTGTGACCTTGGTCAATAGAGACATTGGAAAGCGAAAAAGCACTTGAACATTGAAAATTTTAAGTGTGACCTCTAAATTATGACGTGGCAGTTTCGGTTCGACCTGAATTACAGGAGTTTTAAAATGCTTTCATGTGATGTTCGGACGCAAAATGTAAGAGTTGTTTTGACTGTACAATTGTGAACGGGATTTATACAGTAGTAAACAGATGTGTCGACACTCGTGAGTTGAATTGTTGTTTTGATACTTTTGTTGAGTGTGTTTTGGGATTACGGGTTTGATTTGAAGGACTGCTCTGATGATTACGAACTTGACGATTCTAGATATCTGTGTTTTTTATATTTTATTATAGTATTCACTTTTTATATTTAGCCAATTTGCAATTCATCGTTTTTTAGTTTTGCTTGTTATTAATTGCAGTGAATCTAAAAAATAATCAGTTTGAAATTTTTATGACTTTCATATTTTACTATTATTTCTAAACATATGTTTTTTGAGAATCTTGATAATATAAATTTTGGACATAGTAACTTTGAGATCCTGCTTTCTAAAAGTGAATTGCAAAAATTATTTGATTTAAAGTGTTCAAGTATTTTATATTTTTACATTTTTATATTCGTAGTTTCTCATAATAACTATAAATGTGTTTTTATTCTCTGAATTCATGGTGTGTTATTTCAAAAATAGTAAGTGAATGTTTACAATACAAGGAATATCTAATTTGATTAATTAAGAGAATTTTCATAGAATAGGTAATGTTTTCATTTTAAGTATGAAAATTTGATTGAAATTTAAGAGATAATGCAGTTTTACGTCTAAATTCCTAATGTGAATTAAATACAGGATAGTTAAAACTTACAAATGAACAATGTTTCGAAGAGTAGTTCAGTTTGATTTTCAGTGTGGAATTAAATTTTTTTCTAATATTTAACTCCGGAGAGACCCTCTGCAAAGTCAAGGGATAGCTTAGGCGAGTCCTTTGTCGTTTTGCTCTTCAGCTTCCTCTAGGTCATGAACGGTCATTCCGTCATCGCCTTCGAGGCAAGCCCCTTCCACTCTCCGAGATATTTTTGAAGTTCAATCTGATTATTGTGTTTCGGGTTTTTTCACACTGAAGATGAGTAAAGTTTGTAGCTGATCAAGATGTGGGAAACTGTTACCCGCATACCTCTGATCTTTGGTAGAGAAAAAAGAAATAAAAGGTTTCAAAATGTTGTTCACAAATATAATGTCGGAGAGCCCTGTCACAAAAGCAATAGGTAGTCGCCTCCCACAGAGGGATGAACCTTTTGTCGTTTTGTGTGAGCACCCTCGGGGTCACTAACAATTTTCACGTTGGTCACCACAGAGGACAGCCATTTTCCTTCTCCAAAGTTTATTTCAGTAAAATTTTAATAAAGCATAATTTGAACAGTTTTGAGTTAAGTTTTGCTTAGGAAAAATATTGAATTTCATAATGATAAACTTTCTTAAATACTTGTTTACTGTAAACCTTCATTTGCGTGTATTATTATGTTTCTGTTTATATTCATTGTATATTATCTTTTCATTATTTAGTTGTTTAAATATTGATTCTGTATAGAGATTTTGTGATGGTGCAGGAGAGTCAGAGGAACGGTAAAACTTGATAATTTTAAATTTTGATGTGATGGTGTGGAATTACTTATGATGAGTTACAGACCAAGCTTCTGACTCTGTAACCCTGATGTCTCCAATTCTGACACACTAGAAAGACAGTTCTGACTCTTCTACACTAAATTTATTCGTTTAATGTTACAATTTCTTGTAAAAAATTTTGATAATCATATATTTGTACTATTATAAGTTGTGAAAATGTCACCCATCAGCGAGACGATTTTCTCTTTTTTCGGGGGGGATCTGTAATATATCAAAATTATTTAACTTTAATATTTCTTCAAAAACCTCCTCTCTCCTATTTTAATTCATCTAAATATCTTTATCAGCCTCTAAATGGTTTAATCAACGAAGTATTTTCCACTTAACATTCCTTTCTGTCATAAAACTGTAAACTTTCTGTCTATACAGCAATTTCGCAGGTGTTGGCGGAACATGTGTTCGTGTTTTGCTGATATTGCATTTAATTCGCTTAGTAAGTTGTTTTTGTTGTGGGAAAAATTCTTGTTGTCAGATCTTAGATGTACTTGTGTGTGAGCAGAGTGAACTCTGTGGCTTTTTATTATGTATTGTCCAGAAGGACAGATGTCCGTGTTGCCGCTCTGAAATAAAGTTTTAAATTAGACTTCTGAGTTCTCTGGAATATGAAGCCCGACTGCATTCTCATTAGTACTTTATGAATGCTAGCTGTTGAACTTTCTCCTTGTGAAGGAGTTTTATAAAAAATGGATTACATGTATATGTATATATATGTATATATATATGTATATGTATATATATGTATATATGTATGTATATATGTATATATATATGTATATATGTATATATGTATTTGTTTATTTGTCTATTTATATATTTGTTTATATATTTCAATATAAAATACGAAAAGTTGGTTAAAAAATGAAATAATTTTCGATCTATTGAGATTTAACTGAATAACTAAATTTACGGAAAAACGTCCGCTCCCGGTACAATTCCGCTGCTAAATGCACCCGCACACAATGTGTTAATTTTACCTAATTTGAGTTGATATTTCTATATTAAATTTTTATTTACCATTACTATGTGCTACATCAATTTTCCATAAACCATTGAATGGTTGGTGAACATCGAAATTACAATTGCATCCTTGCCGCTACTATTATCTACATCTCTTTTCATAATGATTGAATGACTGATAAACCACAAAATTGTCTGTCTTGTAAACTTGACTGTAGTAATATAGAATTATCCATCTCTTAAGTTTTACATAAATTGAGTTGACATTTTTTTTATTTAATGATTACTTACCACTACTATGAGCTACATCTATTTTCATAAGTGATTAAAAGGCTGATAAACCAGGGAATTTATTCCTTGTAAACTTTACCGTAGTGATGTAGAATAATCACTATCTTTAATTTCACATAATTTAGTTGATAGTTTTATATTTAATGATTACTTACCACTATTATAAGCTATGTCGAATTCCATAAATGATTGAATGACTGATAAACCACGAAATTGCATGCCTTGAAAACTTGACAGTAGCGGTACAGAATAACCACTCTTTCTATATTTTATTAAATTTACCTGATGTATAAGAATATATTACAATAAAGTTGATATTGATAATTACTTACCACTACTCTGCGCTACATCTATACCGTAAATCTTTGAACTATTGATGAGCCACGAAATTGCATGCTTTGAAAACTTAACCGTAGCGGTGTATAATGAACATTCTTATTGATTTTTCTTAAACTGAATTGATATTTTGCATTCAAATGATAACTTACCACTACTACGTGCTACATCTATACCGTAAATCTTTGAACTATTGATGAGCCACGAAATTGCAAGCTTTGAAAACTTAACCGTAGCGGTGTATAATGAACATTCTTATTGATTTTTCTTAAACTGAATTGATATTTTATATTCAAATGATAACTTACCAGTATTCTCTGCTACATCTATACCCTAAATCAAAGGTGGGCAAAAGCCGGCCCGTGGTTCGGATCCGTCCCTTTTGCTCACTTTATCCGGCCCGTTGAAAAATCCTGCATGCACTTTTTTAATCTCTTATATGCTATTTTTTTGAAATCAACAGTATGCTTAGTGAACACATAAATAATGAAAAATATATAAGTAATAGAGAGTATTATAATTTGAACAGCTGTAACCATATCCTTACTTTAATGTATGCAACACACATACTTTCATAAATCGTGTGGTCGGCTTACTGCATAGAATTGAACGTGCACTTCTCTCACTCTTCGACGACAGACCGCAGCAAGCGTACTGTTTATTTTCATTTAGCACTAGTCGCATACTCGTCATTTCTTTTGAGACTAATATTTGTTATTTCTCAAATATAATTTTCTTTTTATAATTTTATTTACTATTATATTTACAAAGTGTAATATAAATATAAAAATGTAATAACTATGATCAAAATAAAATAATTTGTATCGTTAAGATAAAAATAAATATCAAAATAAAATCTTTCATTAACTCATTTATTTAATGAGAATTAATTTAATATAATGGATCCTAT
>JAGEOH010001955.1:5000-10000 GCA_032207245.1 Pardosa pseudoannulata | reverse complement strand
TATGTATAAATATATATATGTATATATAAAATATGTATATATAAAAATATATGAACTTATATATATATATATAAATATATATATATGTATAATATATATATATATGTATATTAAATATATATATAAATATATATTGTATAATATATATTATATATAAATATATATGTATATATATATATATATATATATATTAATAATATGTAATATATATATATATATAATATACATATATATGTGTGTGTGTATATGTGTATATATATATGTGTAAATATATGTATAATATTTGTATATGTTTTGTATATTTATATATATGTGTGTATATATATATACAAATATACATATAAACGTGTATGTATATATATGTGTATAAACACACACATGTATATATATATATATATATAATATATATATATATATATATATATATAAATATTATATAATATTATATATATATATATATCAGAGTCATTTCGTTTCATCACAAACACAATAACCTCATACAATATTCGCCACTTCATATGTGTTTCAAGCACTCGACTAAATTTTCGGGCCCCCTAAAATTTTCGTGTTTAGGGCACGAATTCTTCTCGAACACATGCAGTACGACAATACGGGGTCTTTCCCTTAACGAGTTGGAAATAAAACTCCCGGCGTCAGTACAACGTCCCTTCCAGCTAAGAATCGCAAGAGTCTTCCGGACGGCACCTACGCTAGCATGGAACGTCCTGACAGGTTGCCCGTGGCATTACAAAGTAAAGCAAGAAAAGAGAGCCTTCTAAGGCTTAAAAAATTGATGCTCTACCTGAAGACTTAAGTGAAGTCCAAAAAACGCATCCATTTTGCATATCTACCCTGCAGACAGAAAATTAGACTTCTGTGGAATCTGTAGTAGGTACGAAACAGAGATCTTCACAGATGACTGAAAAATGAAATAGGGAGTTAGATCCACCTTTATAGCATTGCAACAAGTCAGACAACTAAATAAACATAAAATATATGTGTCTTTATGTGTATATACACACACTAAAAAGCCAAACAGACTGATACACCTGCCTAATATCGAGTAGTGCTCCCACAAGCAAGCAGAAATACCACAACACGACGCGGTATACACTCGACAAATGTCTGAAGTAGTGCTGGAGGTAATTGACACCCTGAATCCTGAGGGCTGTTTCTAAATCTCTAATAGTACGAGGTGGTGGACAATCTCTTCTGAACAGCACTTTGTACGTTATCCTAGATATGCTCAATAAGGTTCATGTCATAAGAGTATTCCTGGAGCCAATCTGTTAATTCTAGAGGGTGTGGGGTGTTACATTCTCCTGCTGAAACTTCCCAAATCCCATCGGAATGCACAATGGACTTAAATGGGTGCAGGTGATCAGACCAGGATGCTTACGTGCGTGTCACCTGTTAGAGTCGAATCTAGACGTATGAGGGTTTTCTGTATTATTCCAACTGCAACGCTCCCCATACCATCACAGAGCCTACACCAACACCAACACTCTCTTGTTGAAATGCAGGGTCCATGGATTCATGAGGTGGTCTCCATACCCGTGCACGTCCATCCGCTCAATACAATTTTAAAGGAGACTCGTCAGACAGTGGGGGGGGACAGCGTGTTTCCATTCATCAGCAGTCAAATGTCGATGTAGACGGGCCCAGACAAGGCATAAAGCATTTGCATCATGCAGTCATCAAGGGTACATGAAGTAGACTTACGGCTCCGAAAGCCCATATCGATGATGTTTTGTTGAATGGTTTCGCACAGTGACACTTGTTGAAGATCCGAGCACTGAAATCTGCAGCAATTTGCCGAAGGGTTTCACTTTTTTTCACTTTAAATGATTCTCCCCAGCCGTCGTTGATCCCGTTCGTCCACGATCTTTTTCCAGCTGCAGTGATGTCGGAGATTTGATGACCCGATGTTCACTGAACACCCATACAAGGGTCCAACGGTAATATCAAAATTTCATCGCTACCTCGGAGATGCTGTGCTCCGACTATAATACAACGTTCAAATTTACTTAAAGCTTGATAACCAGCCATTGTAGCAGCAGTAATCGATTTAACAACTGTGCCAGACACTTGTTGTCTTGTATAGGCATTACCACCGCAGCGCCGTATTCTGATTGGTTCCTTATATTTTTATTTGCATACGCATGCCTATACCAGCTTTTTGTTTCTTCACTGCCATATCATATATAAATGTATATTTATGTATACATATGTATGTCAGGTTTAGGTTGGTTGGTTGGTTGGTTTGGGTTTATTGGCGCAATATCCAAGTTTGGACATGCTGCGCCAAACGAAAGATCACCTAGTTAAACAAAGTTTTATAATTTAAAAAGTACTGGAAATTAATACTAAAATTTTAAGAAAAAGTATAGCAAAAAACAAGGTAAAAATTCACATTAAAACGTTAAAAAATAAAAATTTAGATGAGATTTAAAACACCAGTGCGAAAGAGAAAATCAAATAACTTGGGATGAGGAGTCTCGCCCAAAAGTTCATTCAAATTAGGATGAAAAGTTTTAAAATATATATAATAAAAACGTTTTAAAGTAGTACACATGATGTTTAATAAATATGATGAATAGTAAGATCAGTATGACAAATGGAACATTGTGGGGTAGGCTCAGCCAGTAGTAAATGCTTATGAGTGAGTCGTCTATGGCCAATTCGAAGCCGTGTTAAAATGACGTCAATTTTTCGGTTTCTGAGAGGTGGCCAAATAGAGATAGATGACCTAATGGAGTATAATTTATTTCGTGTTTCAGTATTCCATTCGGCATTCCAGTGGACATTTGTGATTCGAGATATTGCTTTTTTAATGTCACTATATGACAGAGGACCGGTGTAAAAAGTAGTTGCCTGTCTCGCTAAATCAGCTATTTCATTGCCGCAAATACCGACATGACTTGGAAACCAACAGTAAAGTATATCAAATCCACGACGAGTAAGATTTTTGTGCAATTGGGTCACTAGAGAGGCGTAATTGTGAGTACACGTGTCTGTTTGGAGGCTTTCAAGGACACTCATTGAATCCGAGTAAATTATAACGCACCTTTTGATGCTGGAAGAAACATACTTTAAAGCTTCATATATGGCAATAACTTCGGCCGTAAAAAGGGAACAGAAAGGATGAACACTGCAGCTGAAAGCGGCTGAGTCGCTACAATAGGTAAAACCGATATGATCCTGAGATTTTGAGCCATCAGTATAGATGCCCTCATAGTTCGGATATTGAGTTTTAAGGGAATGGAAAAGTTGTTGGTAAATGTACGGGTCCGTGCTTTCTTTTATAAAGCCCTTAAATGGTTGGAGATATTGAATATTATAATTCTCCCAAGGTGGCGATTGAAATAAGAGGCGAGGTGAAATATCGATGTTTGCAAGCTCAGTATCTTTAAGACTTTTACGAATTCTAAAACCAAATGAAGGAATGGAGCGTGGACGATTAAAATAAAGACGATCCAGATGGTTATCTAAAAATAATTTTCTCAATGGGTGTGACTGGTGGGAGATGATACGGAAATAAATATTAACCGATATGTTATGACGTATATGATGAAGTGATGGTTCATGACATGTGATATAAAGGCTTGGAAAGAAATGAAAAGGACAAAATTAATTACATAAAATTAAAAAAGAGCAATTAAAATTGAAAACATTTTTATTCGTATTTTTATGTATTATTGTTTTAAACAGAAATCATTTTAATTATTAGAAGAGATGCCAGGATTTTATCAGATTTAAGAGAGTTACAGAAAAAAAAAATTCACGGAGAATTGATTGACTGGTATACCGAGAATAGAACCCGAGGCGGAAAAATGCTAACTCAACTCGTTACCACTATGCCAAAACGACTCGCACATTGAAATTTAAATTGACCTTTTCACAAAAAAAGAGACGGAGCCAAAGCTTCGCTAGCATACCACCGGTGGAAAGACTATAAGAAATTGGTGTCTAGTATTAGCATCCAATGTTTTTAAAATGTGTGCAATGAAACAGCGTTAAAATTTACTTTTCTAGCAATAATTGTTGTACTAAGTCTATAAAAGTTACTACTTCGGTCATTATAAAAATTGTGCGAGATTAACGCCATTTTGAAATGAAACGATATCGGTAGAGTGGAAAAACTGCTTTCTAGACGACACGATATCGTTTTGTCGTTGCCTTATTTACCGGCCGATTTGAGACGTTGTTGTGTCGGTAAGTGGAAAAGCGCTCTAACGGCGCCTGAATCTGGACCGATGTTAGCCTGTAAAACGTGTTTCACTGTAAGCACACTCTTGCGGAGGTAAAACAAACGCGTGTAGTATACAGTCATACCCAGGTAGGGCGACTATAATTGTGTACCACATGCATCCAAGACATGCTTTCTGATAGGGGAAACAGGGCAAGCGTCCGGGCCTTCATTCAAAAATAGGATGCGTACGTCTAAAATTCACTTTAAATTATCGACAATTTCTTCTTTTATAGTCTGTGTAAACTCAATAGGCACTTCAAGGTCACCGATTTTTTCCCGATGACCAACTGTAACTATGGTAACGACAGTTGGGGAATGATTTTACTTTTTTTCCCCCACTGTGTTAAGGTGTGTCATGCATCGTGTGGGCTCTCCGTGCATGATGAAAGTATGTTTATTTAGACTACATTTTGAAGAATACTTAATACTTTACACAAAATTTTATGAGTAATTTCAGACCTGTTTCTAAGTTCATAAATTTAAGATATAATCCCATTTCATAAAATTACAATTTAAAAATGTATGTTATATTCAAATCAGTAAGATTTAAAAAATTCTACTGAAAAAGTAAATCTAATTTTTTTTTTTTTTTTTTTTTTTTTTGCAGACACAGTTGTATTATTTACAGAAATAATATCATTAAGATGATTGAATATTTCGCTAATTTTAATGAGTAATTAGTTCTAATTTCTCACTATTTTTCTTTATATTTGTATGATTTTTTTAATCTAAATATCAAAAGTATTTC
>JAGEOH010001954.1:0-10000 GCA_032207245.1 Pardosa pseudoannulata | reverse complement strand
TCTCAATATATAATACATTTAATACAATAAATTATTCAATTTAAAATATACTGATTATTTCCGATGAACTGCGAATAAGAGATTTGAAAAAAAAATTTTCAATTTTACAAAATCCTCTTCAACCTCCTAAAACCAGTTTCTATTTAAGTCAAGAGTTTTTTGCTGGATGAGATCCCGCCTACCAAACTTGTAGTCGCTTAAAATTGTGTTAACTTGTTTCACAAAATTGACTTTTAGCGTCAAAACAGGCCAAATATACAAGTTCGACGATATTAACGAAACTACTTAAAGTACGTTAATGAAACTCTCCAGTATAGCCTAAAACCGTGTTTTACGCTATTTAAGCAAGTCTAATCAGGAAAAATGCAACAGTAAGGAGTTAGAAGGCAACAGTAAACTCAGCAATTGGGTCATCGTAAGACCTAAACGTGGGCCAACTTTTTACTTCTAGCGAGTAAATATAACAGTCCTATAAGTGACGGAATTTACAAATGTTTTCGAACCTTTATCTCAATATATAATACATTTAATACAATAAATTATTCAATTTAAAATATGTTGATATTCCGGATGAACTGTCGAATAAGAGATTTGAAAAAAAATTTTCAATTTTACAATCCTCTTCAACCTCCAATCAAAATACAGTTTCTTTTAAGTCAAAGAGTTTTTTGCTGGATGAGATCCCGCCTACCAAACTTGTAGGCGGCTTTTAACTTGTGTACTTAACTTGTTTCACAAAATTGACTTTTAGCGTCTAAACAGGCCAAATATACAAGTTCGACGATATTAACGAAACTACTTAAAGTACGTTAATGAAACTCTCCAGTATAGCCTAAAACCGTGTTTAACGCTATTTAAGCAAGTCTAATGACAAGAGCTTGAGTAGTTCGCTTAAAATCGCTTGTTTCTCAAAATTGACTTTTAGCGTCTAAACAGTCCAAATATACAAGTTCGACGATATTAACGAAACTACTTAAAGTACGTTAATGAAACTCTCCAGTATAGCCTAAAACCGTGTTTTACGCTATATAAGCAAGTCTAATGACGAGAGCTTGAGTAGTTCGCTTAAATTTGCTTGTTTCTCAAAATTGACTTTTAGCGTCTAAACAGTCCAAATATACAAGTTCGACGATATTAACGAAACTACTTAAAGTACGTTAATGAAACTCTCTAGTATAGCCTAAAACCGTGTTTTACGCTATTTAAGCAAGTCTAATGACAAGAGCTTGAGTAGTTCGCTTAAAATCGCTTGTTTCTCAAAATTGACTTTTAGCATCTAAACAGGCCAAATATACAAGTTCGACGATATTAACGAAACTACTTAAAGTACGTTAATGAAACTCTCTAGTATAGCCTAAAACCGTGTTTTACGCTATTTAAGCAAGTCTAATGTCGAGTGCTTGAGTAGTTCGCTTAAAATCGCTTGTTTCTCAAAATTGACTTTTAGCGTCTAAACAGGCCAAATATACAAGTTCGACGATATTAACGAAACTACTTAAAGTACGTTAATGAAACTCTTCAGTATAGCCTAAAACCGTGTTTTACGCTATTTAAGCAAGTCTAATGACAAGAGCTTGAGTAGTTCGCTTAAATTTGCTTGTTTCTCAAAATTGACTTTTAGCGTCTAAACAGTCCAAATATACAAGTTCGACGATATTAACGAAACTACTTAAAGTACGTTAATGAAACTCTCTAGTATAGCCTAAAACCGTGTTTTACGCTATTTAAGCAAGTCTAATGACAAGAGCTTGAGTAGTTCGCTTAAAATCGCTTGTTTCTCAAAATTGACTTTTAGCATCTAAACAGGCCAAATATACAAGTTCGACGATATTAACGAAACTACTTAAAGTACGTTAATGAAACATTCTAGTATAGCCTAAAACCGTGTTTTACGCTATTTAAGCAAGTCTAATGACGAGAGCTTGAGTAGTTCGCTTAAATTTGCTTGTTTCTCAAAATTGACTTTTAGCGTCTAAACAGTCCAAATATACAAGTTCGACGATATTAACGAAACTACTTAAAGTACGTTAATGAAACTCTCTAGTATAGCCTAAAACCGTGTTTTACGCTATTTAAGCAAGTCTAATGACAAGAGCTTGAGTAGTTCGCTTAAAATCGCTTGTTTCTCAAAATTGACTTTTAGCGTCTAAACAGGCCAAATATACAAGTTCGACGATATTAACGAAACTACTTAAAGTACGTTAATGAAACTCTCTAGTATAGCCTAAAACCGTGTTTTACGCTATTTAAGCAAGTCTAATGACAAGAGCTTGAGTAGTTCGCTTAAAATCGCTTGTTTCTCAAAATTGACTTTTAGCGTCTAAACAGTCCAAATATACAAGTTCGACGATATTAACGAAACTACTTAAAGTACGTTAATGAAACTTCCTAGTATAGCCTAAAACCGTGTTTTACGCTATTTAAGCAAGTCTAATGACAAGAGCTTGAGTAGTTCGCTTAAAATCGCTTGTTTCTCAAAATTGACTTTTAGCGTCTAAACAGTCCAAATATACAAGTTCGACGATATTAACGAAACTACTTAAAGTACGTTAATGAAACTCTCCAGTATAGCCTAAAACCGTGTTTTACGCTATTTAAGCAAGTCTAATGACAAGAGCTTGAGTAGTTCGCTTAAAATCGCTTGTTTCTCAAAATTGACTTTTAGCGTCTAAACAGGCCAAATATACAAGTTCGACGATATTAACGAAACTACTTAAAGTACGTTAATGAAACTCTTTAGTATAGCTTAAAACCATGTTTTACGCTATTTAAGCAAGTCTAATGACAAGAGCTTGAGTAGTTCGCTTAAAATCGCTTGTTTCTCAAAATTGACTTTTAGCGTCTAAACAGGCCAAATATACAAGTTCGACGATATTAACGAAACTACTTAAAGTACGTTAATGAAACTTCCTAGTATAGCCTAAAACCGTGTTTTACGCTATTTAAGCAAGTCTAATGACAAGAGCTTGAGTAGTTCGCTTAAAATCGCTTGTTTCTCAAAATTGACTTTAAGCATGTAAACAGGCCAAATATACAAGTTCGACGATATTAACGAAACTACTTAAAGTACGTTAATGAAACTTCCTAGTATAACCTAAAACCGTGTTTTACGCTATATAAGCAAGTCTAATGACGAGTGCTTGAGTAGTTCGCTTAAAATCGCTTGTTTCTCAAAATTGACTTTTAGCGTCTAAACAGGTCAAATATACAAGTTCGACGATATTAACGAAACTACTTAAAGTACGTTAATGAAACTCTCTAGTATAGCCTAAAACCGTGTTTTACGCTATTTAAGCAAGTCTAATGACAAGAGCTTGAGTAGTTCGCTTAAAATCGCTTGTTTCTCAAAATTGACTTTTAGCATCTAAACAGGCCAAATATACAAGTTCGACGATATTAACGAAACTACTTAAAGTACGTTAATGAAACTTTCTAGTATAGCCTAAAACCGTGTTTTACGCTATTTAAGCAAGTCTAATGTCGAGTGCTTGAGTAGTTCGCTTAATTTCGCTTGTTTCTCAAAATTGACTTTTAGCGTCTAAACAGTCCAAATATACAAGTTCGACGATATTAACGAAACTACTTAAAGTACGTTAATGAAACTCTCCAGTATAGCCTAAAACCGTGTTTTACGCTATATAAGCAAGTCTAATGACAAGAGCTTGAGTAGTTCGCTTAAAATCGCTTGTTTCTCAAAATTGACTTTTAGCGTCTAAACAGGCCAAATATACAAGTTCGACGATATTAACGAAACTACTTAAAGTACGTTAATGAAACTCTCCAGTATAGCCTAAAACCGTGTTTTACGCTATTTAAGCAAGTCTAATGACAAGAGCTTGAGTAGTTCGCTTAAAATCGCTTGTTTCTCAAAATTGACTTTTAGCGTCTAATCAGTCCAAATATACAAGTTCGACGATATTAACGAAACTACTTAAAGTACGTTAATGAAACTCTCCAGTATAGCCTAAAACCGTGTTTTACGCTATATAAGCAAGTCTAATGACAAGAGCTTGAGTAGTTCGCTTAAAATCGCTTGTTTCTCAAAATTGACTTTTAGCATCTAAACAGGCCTAATATACAAGTTCGACGATATTAACGAAACTACTTAAAGTACGTTAATGAAACTCTCTAGTATAGCCTAAAACCGTGTTTTACGCTATTTAAGCAAGTCTAATGACAAGAGCTTGAGTAGTTCGCTTAAAATCGCTTGTTTCTCAAAATTGACTTTTAGCGTCTAAACAGGCCAAATATACAAGTTCGACGATATTAACGAAACTACTTAAAGTACGTTAATGAAACTCTCTAGTATAGCCTAAAACCGTGTTTTACGCTATATAAGCAAGTCTAATGACAAGAGCTTGAGTAGTTCGCTTAAAATCGCTTGTTTCTCAAAATTGACTTTTAGCATCTAAACAGGCCAAATATACAAGTTCGACGATATTAACGAAACTACTTAAAGTACGTTAATGAAACTCTCTAGTATAGCCTAAAACCGTGTTTTACGCTATATAAGCAAGTCTAATGACGAGAGCTTGAGTAGTTCGCTTAAAATCGCTTGTTTCTCAAAATTGACTTTTAGCATCTAAACAGGCCAAATATACAAGTTCGACGATATTAACGAAACTACTTAAAGTACGTTAATGAAACTCTCTAGTATAGCCTAAAACCGTGTTTTAAGCTATATAAGCAAGTCTAATGACAAGAGCTTGAGTAGTTCGCTTAAAATCGCTTGTTTCTCAAAATTGACTTTTAGCGTCTAAACAGTCCAAATATACAAGTTCGACGATATTAACGAAACTACTTAAAGTACGTTAATGAAACTCTCCAGTATAGCCTAAAACCGTGTTTTACGCTATTTAAGCAAGTCTAATGACAAGAGCTTGAGTAGTTCGCTTAAATTTGCTTGTTTCTCAAAATTGACTTTTAGCGTCTAAACAGGCCAAATATACAAGTTCGACGATATTAACGAAACTACTTAAAGTACGTTAATGAAACTCTCCAGTATAGCCTAAAACCGTGTTTTACGCTATTTAAGCAAGTCTAATGACAAGAGCTTGAGTAGTTCGCTTAAAATCGCTTGTTTCTCAAAATTGACTTTTAGCGTCTAAACAGTCCAAATATACAAGTTCGACGATATTAACGAAACTACTTAAAGTACGTTAATGAAACTCTCCAGTATAGCCTAAAACCGTGTTTTAAGCTATATAAGCAAGTCTAATGACAAGAGCTTGAGTAGTTCGCTTAAAATCGCTTGTTTCTCAAAATTGACTTTTAGCGTCTAAACAGTCCAAATATACAAGTTCGACGATATTAACGAAACTACTTAAAGTACGTTAATGAAACTTCCTAGTATAGCCTAAAACCGTGTTTTACGCTATTTAAGCAAGTCTAATGACAAGAGCTTGAGTAGTTCGCTTAAAATCGCTTGTTTCTCAAAATTGACTTTTAGCGTCTAAACAGTCCAAATATACAAGTTCGACGATATTAACGAAACTACTTAAAGTACGTTAATGAAACTCTCTAGTATAGCCTAAAACCGTGTTTTACGCTAATTAAGCAAGTCTAATGTCGAGTGCTTGAGTAGTTCGCTTAAAATCGCTTGTTTCTCAAAATTGACTTTTAGCGTCTAAACAGTCCAAATATACAAGTTCGACGATATTAACGAAACTACTTAAAGTACGTTAATGAAACTCTAGTATAGCCTAAAACCGTGTTTTACGCTATATAAGCAAGTCTAATGACGAGAGCTTGAGTAGTTCGCTTAAATTTGCTTGTTTCTCAAAATTGACTTTTAGCGTCTAAACAGTCCAAATATACAAGTTCGACGATATTAACGAAACTACTTAAAGTACGTTAATGAAACTCTCTAGTATAGCCTAAAACCGTGTTTTACGCTATTTAAGCAAGTCTAATGACAAGAGCTTGAGTAGTTCGCTTAAAATCGCTTGTTTCTCAAAATTGACTTTTAGCATCTAAACAGGGCAAATATACAAGTTCGACGATATTAACGAAACTACTTAAAGTACGTTAATGAAACACTCTAGTATAGCCTAAAACCGTGTTTTACGCTATTTAAGCAAGTCTAATGACGAGTGCTTGAGTAGTTCGCTTAAAATCGCTTGTTTCTCAAAATTGACTTTTAGCATCTAAGCAGGCCAAATATACAAGTTCGACGATATTAACGAAACTACTTAAAGTACGTTAATGAAACTCTCCAGTATAGCCTAAAACCGTGTTTTACGCTATTTAAGCAAGTCTAATGACAAGAGCTTGAGTAGTTCGCTTAAAATCGCTTGTTTCTCAAAATTGACTTTTAGCGTCTAAACAGTCCAAATATACAAGTTCGACGATATTAACGAAACTACTTAAAGTACGTTAATGAAACTCTCCAGTATAGCCTAAAACCGTGTTTTACGCTATATAAGCAAGTCTAATGACAAGAGCTTGAGTAGTTCGCTTAAAATCGCTTGTTTCTCAAAATTGACTTTTAGCGTCTAAACAGTCCAAATATACAAGTTCGACGATATTAACGAAACTACTTAAAGTACGTTAATGAAACTCTCCAGTATAGCCTAAAACCGTGTTTTACGCTATTTAAGCAAGTCTAATGACAAGAGCTTGAGTAGTTCGCTTAAAATCGCTTGTTTCTCAAAATTGACTTTTAGCGTCTAAACAGTCCAAATATACAAGTTCGACGATATTAACGAAACTACTTAAAGTACGTTAATGAAACTCTCTAGTATAGCCTAAAACCGTGTTTTACGCTATTTAAGCAAGTCTAATGACAAGAGCTTGAGTAGTTCGCTTAAAATCGCTTGTTTCTCAAAATTGACTTTTAGCGTCTAAACAGTCCAAATATACAAGTTCGACGATATTAACGAAACTACTTAAAGTACGTTAATGAAACTTTCTAGTATAGCCTAAAACCGTGTTTTACGCTATTTAAGCAAGTCTAATGTCGAGTGCTTGAGTAGTTCGCTTAAAATCGCTTGTTTCTCAAAATTGACTTTTAGCATCTAAACAGGCCAAATATACAAGTTCGACGATATTAACGAAACTACTTAAAGTACGTTAATGAAACTCTCTAGTATAGCCTAAAACCGTGTTTTACGCTATTTAAGCAAGTCTAATGACAAGAGCTTGAGTAGTTCGCTTAAAATCGCTTGTTTCTCAAAATTGACTTTTAGCGTCTAAACAGTCCAAATATACAAGTTCGACGATATTAACGAAACTACTTAAAGTACGTTAATGAAACTCTCTAGTATAGCCTAAAATCGTGTTTTACGCTATTTAAGCAAGTCTAATGACAAGAGCTTGAGTAGTTCGCTTAAAATCGCTTGTTTCTCAAAATTGACTTTTAGCATCTAAACAGGCCAAATATACAAGTTCGACGATATTAACGAAACTACTTAAAGTACGTTAATGAAACTCTCTAGTATAGCCTAAAACCGTGTTTTACGCTATTTAAGCAAGTCTAATGACGAGAGCTTGAGTAGTTCGCTTAAAATCGCTTGTTTCTCAAAATTGACTTTTAGCATCTAAACAGGCCAAATATACAAGTTCGACGATATTAACGAAACTACTTAAAGTACGTTAATGAAACTCTCCAGTATAGCCTAAAACCGTGTTTAACGCTATTTAAGCAAGTCTAATGACAAGAGCTTGAGTAGTTCGCTTAAAATCGCTTGTTTCTCAAAATTGACTTTTAGCATCTAAACAGGCCAAATATACAAGTTCGACGATATTAACGAAACTACTTAAAGTACGTTAATGAAACTCTCTAGTATAGCCTAAAACAATGTTTTACGCTATTTAAGCATGTCTAATGACAAGAGCTTGAGTAGTTCGCTTAAAATCGCTTGTTTCTCAAAATTGACTTTTAGCATCTAAACAGGCCAAATATACAAGTTCGACGATATTAACGAAACTACTTAAAGTACGTTAATGAAACTTCCTAGTATAGCCTAAAACCGTGTTTTACGCTATATAAGCAAGTCTAATGACGAGAGCTTGAGTAGTTCGCTTAAATTTGCTTGTTTCTCAAAATTGACTTTTAGCGTCTAAACAGGCCAAATATACAAGTTCGACGATATTAACGAAACTACTTAAAGTACGTTAATGAAACTCTCTAGTATAGCCTAAAACCGTGTTTTACGCTATTTAAGCAAGTCTAATGACGAGTGCTTGAGTAGTTCGCTTAAAATCGCTTGTTTCTCAAAATTGACTTTTAGCATCTAAACAGGCCAAATATACAAGTTCGACGATATTAACGAAACTACTTAAAGTACGTTAATGAAACTCTCTAGTATAGCCTAAAACCGTGTTTTACGCTATTTAAGCAAGTCTAATGACAAGAGCTTGAGTAGTTCGCTTAAAATCGCTTGTTTCTCAAAATTGACTTTTAGCATCTAAACAGGCCAAATATACAAGTTCGACGATATTAACGAAACTACTTAAAGTACGTTAATGAAACTCTCTAGTATAGCCTAAAACCGTGTTTTACGCTATTTAAGCAAGTCTAATGACGAGAGCTTGAGTAGTTCGCTTAATTTCGCTTGTTTCTCAAAATTGACTTTTAGCGTCTAAACAGTCCAAATATACAAGTTCGACGATATTAACGAAACTACTTAAAGTACGTTAATGAAACTCTCCAGTATAGCCTAAAACCGTGTTTTACGCTATTTAAGCAAGTCTAATGACAAGAGCTTGAGTAGTTCGCTTAAAATCGCTTGTTTCTCAAAATTGACTTTTAGCGTCTAAACAGGCCAAATATACAAGTTCGACGATATTAACGAAACTACTTAAAGTACGTTAATGAAACTCTCCAGTATAGCCTAAAACCGTGTTTTACGCTATTTAAGCAAGTCTAATGACAAGAGCTTGAGTAGTTCGCTTAAAATCGCTTGTTTCTCAAAATTGACTTTTAGCGTCTACACAGGCCAAATATACAAGTTCGACGATATTAACGAAACTACTTAAAGTACGTTAATGAAACTCTCCAGTATAGCCTAAAACCGTGTTTTAAGCTATATAAGCAAGTCTAATGACATGAGCTTGAGTAGTTCGCTTAAAATCGCTTGTTTCTCAAAATTGACTTTTAGCGTCTAAACAGGCCAAATATACAAGTTCGACGATATTAACGAAACTACTTAAAGTACGTTAATGAAACTCTCTAGTATAGCCTAAAACCGTGTTTTACGCTATTTAAGCAAGTCTAATGACAAGAGCTTGAGTAGTTCGCTTAAAATCGCTTGTTTCTCAAAATTGACTTTTAGCGTCTAAACAGGCCAAATATACAAGTTCGACGATATTAACGAAACTACTTAAAGTACGTTAATGAAACTCTTTAGTATAGCCTAAAACCGTGTTTTACGCTATTTAAGCAAGTCTAATGACAAGAGCTTGAGTAGTTCGCTTAAAATCGCTTGTTTCTCAAAATTGACTTTTAGCATCTAAACAGGCCAAATATACAAGTTCGACGATATTAACGAAACTACTTAAAGTACGTTAATGAAACTTTCTAGTATAGCCTAAAACCGTGTTTTACGCTATTTAAGCAAGTCTAATGTCGAGTGCTTGAGTAGTTCGCTTAAAATCGCTTGTTTCTCAAAATTGACTTTTAGCATCTAAACAGTCCAAATATACAAGTTCGACGATATTAACGAAACTACTTAAAGTACGTTAATGAAACTCTCTAGTATAGCCTAAAACCGTGTTTTACGCTATTTAAGCAAGTCTAATGACAAGAGCTTGAGTAGTTCGCTTAAAATCGCTTGTTTCTCAAAATTGACTTTTAGCATCTAAACAGGCCAAATATACAAGTTCGACGATATTAACGAAACTACTTAAAGTACGTTAATGAAACTCTCCAGTATAGCCTAAAACCGTGTTTTACGCTATTTAAGCAAGTCTAATGACAAGAGCTTGAGTAGTTCGCTTAAAATCGCTTGTTTCTCAAAATTGACTTTTAGCGTCTAAACAGTCCAAATATACAAGTTCG
>JAGEOH010001953.1:0-10000 GCA_032207245.1 Pardosa pseudoannulata | reverse complement strand
AAAAGGGGACGAGGTGAATTTTGGACGTTTTAAAGATGACAGTAATTTTCGCTGTGATACGACGCTTATTCATACCAATTTATTTTAGAATCGGATCTATAGTTTAGGAAAAAATAAACTTTACTCGCTTTGAATTTTGCTAACCCTAACTCATCAAAAATCCAATATGGATGCTCTATCCATACCACGTCCAACCGCTTCATAAATTCGAAGACAGATAGACAGATAACTTAGGCTATTATTACATAACAAGAAGAAAGTTTAAATCATAAAAAGTTGAAAAAATAATAAACATTTATTTTAAAAATAATAAAACAATTCTGAAAATAATAAAACAACTTTAGGAATAAGAATTTAAAAGAAAAAGCAGAAAATATTAAATTCATTAGACATTTCGAAAAATTTGGTTGAGTCGGGGACAGAACCGTCAACCCGAGAAGTACGCTGATCAAATGGGCAGACCCTCTACCGAACGTGCTAGGCCTACACCCGATGGAGGAACTAATTAGAGTATATGAGGGTCGAGTAAACACAGTCCAGTTTAAATATTACGCTCCGCCCTCGCTGCTCCCTCTTATTCTATACTAAATTCATATCAAGAATGAATTTAGTATAGAATAAGAGGGAGAATAAGACTTGAAATAATAGCATTAAACGCTCGAAAAGGGGAGATGGGGTGGATTTCGAACTCGCTTTGAATTTTGCTAACCCTAACTCATAAAAAATCCAATATGGATGCCTGTATCCATTCCAGGTACAACCGCTTCATAAATTCGCGGACAGACAACTTAGGCTATTATTATATAGGGTATAATTTACAACATTTCATTACTTACTAAAAACCTGTTTCGATTTTTTAATTGACTGAATTTTTTAAAATTTCTTAAGTATTCCTTTTTAAAATGACTTAATATACTGCAAATTAATCTTTTTAAATAGCAAAATATGTGTTCATTAAAAAGCTAACCTACGTTTATGGCAGCAGTTATACCCAGGCACGAAAAGGCAGAGCTAGAAAGAAATAGATTTTCTAAATTCACTAAAAGTAAAATCCTCTTCCTAAACTTCCTTCTTCTTGGCACTATTTAGAGCAGTACTTCTCAACGTGGTGTATATAGCTTTTCAGGTGGACATTTTGCTTATCAAAAGGCAATTAAATTTTTAACCCTTTCAAGCTAGGTGGTATGATATATGCCCATCTTCAGTATAGTCAGTTAAGAATTCGTGAACTTATAGAATGATGCACCAGTTAAAGTTTTAAGATACGAGTGGCAACGTGACTTTGTGATGGAATATGGGGTGTTACTATATTGCGGTCGAAATACAATACGAAATACGAAAACAGGCGACTTCTGCATCATAATGATGTCAGGCAGAGATATTTTTCGTATTGTAACACTATAAATCCAGCACAAACTATCTACATTTAAGAATTACGTTTAATTATTAAAATATTTACACATATTTACAGGTTTACTTAATATTTAACATTACTAAAAATGCAGAGAGCAGGAGGCCCTCGCACACACCAGCACAACACCTAACGGAAAACTAACAGTCTGTCCTTTTTCCACTGAAACAAAAGGTGCGCGCGCAGATGGCCGCTGCGCGCTGCCACAATCTTCCCCTCAACCATCGACTAATGTCCTCATGTCGATGGGTGCAGTCTAGGAGATCTTCTGACTGGGGTAGAGTCTGGCTGTTGATTACTTTCAGCAACTGGACGACCTCTTCTTTTCAGGGGCAACATTGGGTTGCTCTGCCCTTGCCCTCTATAAGGTTGGAGGCATGATGAATGGTATTTACCTATGGGAGTAAAAGGATTATTTTGGGCAGCAATCAAATAAGATGTAGGAGATTGTACTTTATAAATAACATATGGGCCATCGCGTCGTGGCATAAATTTAGCTGTTCTTTCGGATTTGGTTTGACTTTTGGGGTGGAGAGTTACCCACACTTTATCACCTGTTTTGAATTGAGGCGTTTTTCTGAAATGTTTATCAGCATAACATTTATTTTTATCCTGTTTCAGTTCTATATCAGACTTCAACTGATTCATATAATTTGCCAAACGTTTCAAATAAGGCGTTATCTCAGGCACGAAGTTGTCATTTGAGATAATAGCTCGAAGGTCGCGAGTAACATCGTCTGTTGTTCGAAGCTCTCTTCCGAACATAAGAAATGCTGCTGTTTCACCTGTTGTGTCGCATCTTGCTGTGTTCAGGGCAAAACGTATGGTTGGGAGTTTCTCACTCCAAATAGTGTGGTTACCTTTGACAAGGATTGCCAATCTTGGTTTTAAGTCTCGGTTCTTCCTCTCCACCGGGTTTGCCTGTGGGTGATATACCGGGGTTAACACCTGATCTATATTAAGAAGATAACAAACTTGCTGCATCACTGAACTAACAAACTGACTTCCATTGTCACTTATTATTCTTCTTGGGAATCCATAACGTAAATAAACTTCTTCTATCAGGGTGATAGCACATTCCCTAGCTGTAGCATGTTCTAATGCGAAAAGTTCAGTCCATCTAGTAGCGCAGTCTTCTACTATAAATATCCATTTTTTACCATCAGGACTCTTGGGTAATGGTCCAAATAAGTCAATTGAAATTGATTCAAAACGTTGGTTATATACAGGTGTTTGTAGCAAACCTGAAGGTTTCTGATTACTAGCTTTAAATCGGCAACAATCTTCACAATTCTTTATGTACTCTGTAATGTATCTACGCATGCCAGTCCAGTAGTACCGCTTCGCTATCTTACTAAGTGTTCCTTCTACACCATAATGTCCCGCCATTGGGGCATCATGATATTCTTTCAGTATTCTTTCACATTCATGCTTTGGCACTACTAACTGGGCTTCTTCTGTCTCTGCTTCTGGTGAATATCGGTATAAGACTCCTTGATTCAACAAATATCCCCGATTTAACCAATTTGTAAAATTTTCATCTTTAGCAGGACTCTCAAATGATTCAATGATCTTTTTAAGGTCTGCGTCCTTAAGTTGTTCTTCTCGTAATTCTCTGGGACTTCGTGTTGGCATATCAATGGCAATTTTGCAGAATTGGCAACATTCTTCAGCGTGTTGGCAGAAAGGTCTTGACAAGAGATCTGCCACAACGTTGGCTCTTCCAGGTATGTATTCCATCTTTGGGGCAAACGACTGGACTTGCAAAGCCCAACGAGCAAGTCTTCCAGTTGGAGATTTTAAACTCATTAGCCAACGAAGAGGTTGATGATCTGATGTCACTGTTATATCTTGTCCCTCGATGTATCCCCGAAATTTATTTAGGCCCCAAACCACTGCCAACGCTTCTCGTTCTGTGGTTGTATAGTTCCGTTCTGCATCGTTTAATAGTCTGCTCGCATATTCAATAGGGTGCTCCTCAGCTCCCTCACCTTGCAACAGCACTGCTCCAAGCGCGTAGTTGCTAGCATCGGTTCGCAAGATGTATGGCTTATTTGGGTCATTTTGTCGTAGAACAGGAGGACTAATCAGATGATGTTTTAGGGTTTTTAAATGCGTTTTCCTCTTCTTTTCCCCATTTCCAAGGGCTATTTTTCTTCGTGAGATTACTTAAGGGCCTTGCTATGTCAGAAAAGTTCGGTACAAATCTTCTATACCACGAGCAAGTTTGCAAAAAGGATTGGACTTGCTTTAAATTCCTGGGAGATGGTAAATTTTGAATGGCGGCAACCTTATCTGGGTCAACTTCAAGACCAGAATTGGTAATGTAGTGTCCCAAGTATTTCACTCGGTTACAGGCGAAATTACACTTCTCTCTGTTAGCATGTAATTTAAACTCACGCAATTTTGATAATACTTTTCCTAAATCATCAATATGCTTCTCGAAAGTTTCAGATAAAATTATTATGTCATCTAAGTACGACAGAACCAAAACATCATTCAGGGAGTTTCTGAAGTTATCGATTAGTCTTTGAAATGTCGCCGGAGCATTTTTAAGCCCAAAAGGCATGCGGCAATATCTGTAAGTACCAAAAGGGCACACGAAAGCTGTTTTATCTCGATCAGTGGGATTTACCTCGATTTGGTGATATCCGGATCTTAAATCTATCGTTGACATGTAAGGAGTGTGTTTAGCTTCATGGAGCAAATCATCCATTCTAGGCAGAGGGTATTTATCAGTTTTTATAGTGGAATTCAACTTTCTGTAGTCCACACAAAGGCGAAATTGACCATTAGGTTTTGGAACTAGCACCACTGGTGAGGCATACGGTGACTCACATTCTTCAATTGTGCCATTGGCCAAAAGATTCTCTAACTCTTTCTTAAGAATGTCCTTCTTTAATGGAGACATGCGATATGGTGGCATAGCTACAGGGAGATTATTACCAGTGTCTATATAATGTTTAATTCTAGGTGTAGGCTCTTCCCCTGGCTGAAAGATATCCGTAAACATTTCTAACAGTTTACATAATTGTAACCTTTCCTCGGCAGATAAGTGACTGCCTTCAGTTTCTTTCAAAACGAAAATGTTCAGCTCAGGAGACACAATAATTTTATCGGATGATATAGTGCTAATGTTTTGCGAATTACCTGAGGATTCGAAAGAGTTTTTATGTGGCACACAAGCTGGTATAAATGTATCTTTCTCAAAATTGAATTTTTTCCTAGGATTACTGTTGAAATACCATTTCCTGTTCTGAGTATCCAAGCTAACACCAGCTTTGGATAAAAAATCAGTACCAAGGAGAGTTCGATTGTCCTTAGCTGTAGGTAAACACAAATAGTGTAGTAGGAATTCTTTTCCCTAACAATTCAATGTCTATTTCGGTATTATAAACTTCAGAGAATTTCGGCACTCCGTCCGCGAGTGTTATATTTAAATTCACTTTACGAAAAATTACCCCTTGTTCTCGGAGGAGGTTATACAGGGTTTCTCCAGCAACAGTGTGGCTGGCTCCAGTGTCAGCACATGCTAAACCCCACATACCATTTATTTTAATCTTCATTAACATTGCCTTGGGTTCTTGTATCGCACACGTTTGAAATTTCAAGCAACTAACCTGGGCGGAATCAACTTTAATGTTTGGGGAACACGTAGGGCATTTTGCCTTTATGAAACCAGGTTTCCCACAGCCATAGCAGCTAATAGGTCTTTCGTTAATTTTATTAACAGTTCTATTCGTTGAGTATTTATAATTAACACTATTCTTAAAATTTCTTAAATTGTTACTCGGCTTAGAATTTTCCATTCTATGTTGTTCATGGTTCGTGTTTCTACCTTTTAAGTTTCTACTTTCTTCATAAGCATCTAGCTTATCAACTAAAGCAACTGGATCGCTCAATTCACTCCAGTGATCTAAAAAATGATCTTTGTAATCCGGAGGACACTTCTTTTTGATTTGATCAGAAATTATTAGATCTTTTAACTGATCAAATGTAGTGATATTAAGCTCACTGAGCCAACCTTCAAAAAATTTTCTCAAATCATAGAAATAATCTCTCCACGTGGAGCCTGGATTTTTTCTGTGTTGGACGAAAAATTGTCGGAATTTCACTGCACTCATCTTAAATCGACGTAATAAAATTTTTTCGGAGAATCCGATTCTATAGCAATTAATTTTGAAATTTCAATAGGTAAAAGCCCGATCAGATATACCACCCATTTTGATTCTGGTATTTTCAAAAATGACAGTTGTCTCTCGAAAAGGTTTAAAAACGTACTAATGTCATCTACCTTCGGGTCAAACTGAGGGATTAACGCTTTAATTTCAAATTTAGATACATCCGTATCACTATCGGTAAGAACGGTTCCTGTTTCCGAAGCATGATTTAAATTTTGTAACTTTAGTTTCTCTAATTCAAATTCCATTTGCCGTCTTTCGGTTTCTGCTTCCTTTTCTTTTACTTCGGATTCTTTTCTGGTGCTAATGATTGTATCCAACAATGTTTTTGTGAATTCTTCGTCATATGAAGTACATCCGGTTATAACATCTTTAATTTTTATTACTGTGGCGTCGGGTTCCAACTCGATGCCTAATTCTGCGGCCAAAACCAAAAGGTCGCATTTTTTACCTCTAGCAAGATATGCCATTTTTATTCTTTTCAGGCCAAACTTAAAATTAATGGTAAATTTCAAACTTGTCTTAAACAATAAAGAAAACTCAATTACTGCGAGAATGGCTCATTAGAATGACATAATATGCATACATCTGATTAATCAACTAAACTATATTATTCCGATTTGAAACCGGAAGTATCAATAAATTTGAAGGAATAAAATAATACTTCTTAATTATACAAATATTTCAGATACATAATATTTCTATTAAAAAGAATCATCGATGGAAAATTAAATAATAAGCAACACAAAAAAAGAACATTAACCTGAGCAATATCTTTTGTTATTAATACAAAAATCCAAATTAAATTGAACCTGCACCAATATTCAACACTGAAATATTAACTATCTTCATGAATTATTAATCAAAACAATTGAAATTAACAATATCCATAAGTCCTAATAATAAAAATGTTAAGAAAAATAAAATTCAAAACTTGGACCGAAACACAAACTATTCAAATTTCAATCTTCAGGCACTAAAGGAACTGGCATGCGGTATTTAAATTTGATCTGGATGATCATAATAAAACAAAACGAATTCAGGGTGAATTCAAATCAGAATCTCTTCTTCATTTGTCAGGATGACAAAATTAATAAAGTTCCTTGAGTGCTTGTCAAAAAGAAAAGAAATCACTTATCTGTAGTCATGTCTTCGGCTTCGTGTTTCGAGCCACGGGTTGGGCGCCAATCTGTAACACTATAAATCCAGCACAAACTATCTACATTTAAGAATTACGTTTAATTATTAAAATATTTACAGGTTTACTTAATATTTAACATTACTAAAAATGCAGAGAGCAGGAGGCCCTCGCACACACCAGCACAACACCTAACGGAAAACTAACAGTCTGTCCTTTTTCCACTGAAACAAAAAGGTGCGCGCGCAGATGGCCGCTGCGCGCTGCCACAAGTTCGAATTTCCATATCTAATTTGAATATCTGATTACTCTTTATGTTGTTCCGAAATTTGTATTAAAGCATTATTTATAACTTTTGACTGAAAATGTAGCATTATCTTATTCTATATTTTCCTTAGTAAACTTCTAATTGTTTGCTTTTTTTCTCCTTAATTTATTTAGCATCATGGGTATAATTTAGGAGGAGCAAGGTGGGGGGCAAACTATTTATATAGTCAACAGATGTACCTACAAACTTACTCTGAAACATGAAAATTTAGAAAAAAAAAAAAAATCCCAAAAGTGCACTTTTATTAGCAACCCACCCCCCATACACACACCTACAAATTAGAGACATATTTTACAAAATAAATAAATAAATAAATAAAAATATTTTGAAATTTGAAAGTTAAAAGAGAAAATTTTCTTGCAATATAAGAAGGAAACTTGGTGAAAACTCTCATTTATTTAAATCCAAGCACTGCATAGCCATACTTTCAGGATGGGTTTTAATAAACAACTATCCAAGGGACATGGCAATAACATAGATTCACAATCGCATAAGACGATAAAACAAAACAAGGCCGTAGCCAGAAATTATTTTCATAGGGTTACCAGGGGAAAGACACTGTTATTTTTGAATAATACTTCAGTAAAACTACAGGTTTTGTTGTGCATGTATACTCCTAATAAGTAATGATTATCATAACACAAATGTAGTTTTACAATAACAAAAATGATATAGTGAACAATTTTAAAGGTTTGGAATGTTTAATTAAGTATTTGCTTAATGGATTTAATAATAAAATAAACACTGAAAAGATATAAACTATACATGACATTAAATTCTAATTTTAAAAACAGAAGTATAACTGAAGAAAAAGCCCAAGTTTGACAGAAAATGAACATGTTCAATTTTTTTTACCTTATGCTCACCTTGGATACTTGCAAAAAATTTTCCCAATTTCTTCCGGTTGTCTCTATCCATAAAGCGATGAATTGGAGTACTAGTCAATGTGCTCTCACATTTCGAATACTCATTAACGTCATTATGTATGACAACTTTCCGGTCAGAAAAAGTCCCCAGCTTTATATCTGAATAGCACAATAAATGACCGGAAAGAAGCACTCTTTTTATCCGCAGGCGTTCCTAAAACCAATTTCCTACTTCCTTATATATGGAAGGTTCTGGTGGTTGTTGCTTTTTACCTGTTGTAAAGTCTGGAAGGACTAACTATACCAACCCTATACTTTGCTAACTATCCTACCCAGCTAGATATCTAAATGATTTCAGTGCCGAGCTCTGGCCGAATGGTTAGGGTGCTGACCTTCGGTACCAATGTTCGTGGGTTCGAATCCCACTGTGGCATGGATGTTCGTAGCCATTCGGAATCGGCTTTAAGCAGTAGGTCCCGGTCTCATTAGCCCTCGTGTTGCAAAAATAGTAGACCGTAGCACCCTAAACCAAACCAAACCAAATGATTTCAGCTTCTGCACTGGTATTTTTTTTATTTCTAACACTCCTCCACAAAAATCAGAGAATGTAAATACATTTTTAAATATTTAATATTCTTAAATTATTAAAACTGTTGAGTATTACTAAATAAACATATATAAATCGCCACGGCTGAACGATGATCGAATCGGTAGGGTGCTGATCTCAGGTATCGCTCTCAGGTATTCGTTGGTTCGAATCCACTGCTGTAATAGATGTTCGTAATCGGCTGTAAGTAATAGGTCCAGGGCTAGGTTTCATACTCATGTTAAGAAGCATGGTGCTCCAACCAAAATTATTCTGGGTATCTATTTAATACTTCCTTTTATGTAGAATTTAAAATTTTCCTATTACAAAAGTAATTTATCTGTGTATAAAATAAAAAAAAAGTTTGTTTTCAATCATGCAATTGCTCATTTAGCTATATACAAAAATCTAGTCTAATGTAATAAGTTGAAACTATTTTCTAACATAGAATCTGTCTCTCCACGAAATATTTTTTTAAAATTTTGGAATTTCAATGGGGGGGGGATACCCTCCTGGGTGTGAACCAACACCTCCTGAAGGAGGTGATATATAAGAGCCCATTGCTCTTATATATCCCCTGATATATATTTTTATTGTCAGAGCCCATGCTCTTATATGACCCATGTCATAGTTTTTGTTAAGTTTTTAAATACAGTCCACTTTATTATCGTCCTCAACATTTGGCCGAGAGATAGAACTGAAATAATGGATTTTACTGCACTTAACGGCCATCGGGATGCACTGAAATCTAAAATTGCAAATATATGTGAATTTGTCAGTGAATATAATGAAGACCCCAAGATTGATAAAAGGAAACTTCTACTACAAAGGAAGCTGAATATTATTTTAAAAAGTGAAAAAAGCATTAATACTATGATCTCCCTGAAGACATAGACATTTCGGAATCTGTGAATTCTTTGCAGGAACTGGAAATGGAAACTGAAGAATTAGAGGTGAGTTTGAAATTTCTCCTCTCTAAATTCGATTCCGATAGTGCAAGCATTTTGAACTGTAAAGAGTCTAACAAACAAAAGTTGCCCATGCAAACAACAAATTCGCAAAATTTAAGAACTTTAACTTCTAATTCAAACAAGAAAAGCAAAACTTGTTTCATATGTTTCAAGGAAAAACATCCTGTGTATCGCTGCCTGAAATTTAAACATAAAAGTGTGGCTGAAAGAATGATCACCCCCATTCGGAGTGTAAGTCGCGAAACTCTTGTTTCATCTGTGGACACAGCGGCCATAACCGTTACCGTCGAGAGACAAGGCCTTCTGGCTGAACTACAGAAATGCTGTGACGTCACGCCAAAGGGGCGACCATATGCGCGTTAACTGAACGTACATAGTACTGTCCACTGGAGTCGCCATTGAACGAGCATACCCACGTGTGTGTAATTCTGCTTCAAATTATGGATACTTTACCGTAAAATAAGGTAAGTTTTTATTTATAATTAAGTAACAAGTTAAAATTTGCAATATTAAATGTTT
>JAGEOH010001952.1:5000-10000 GCA_032207245.1 Pardosa pseudoannulata | reverse complement strand
ATATATATATATACATGTGTGTATATATGTGTGTAGATATATATATATATATATATATATATATATATATAGAGAGAGAGAGAGAGAGAGAGAGAGAGAGAGAGAGAGAGAGAGAGAGATGTTATCCAAGAAAAATAATGATTTATGGGTTTTGTGACACTACAGATTATTGCCTTATGTTTATCTAATAATAAAAATATTGGATATTTCTCAAAGGAAAAATATACTCATATTTTCATGCTAAACAGGATACCTTGCCAAATATACTCAGTTAATCCCAATTATTCAATTTTTTTCCCAGCATATAATAGTTAAATTTTGTGAAAATATCAACTTTTGAGGTCAACAACAAAGACAGAAAAATAATGGTGGTTCTCATGGTGTCACAGGAATCGGCGACTTCAACATATTTCAAAATTCCCATGTTTTGGAAATTTTCAAAATTCCCTTCCCAAAGAACCCGGTTTTTTCCCGGATTTTTCCCACTGTTCACAACTCTACTACTGACACATAACCCCCCCCCCCGAGTACTTATGGGTAGGGAAAGAAACGGTCTTCAGACGTATGCAAAACGTCACGGCTCAAAAGAAAATGCATGCATAATATGCTAATATCGTCAGTGGTTATGAGATGGGTAATAAAATAAAATATTTAAATTACTATAAAATAATAACTAATTTTCTAACAGTCAGCATCATGGATTCTCAAACTCGTAACTAGCTCAGCTAGCCACAACGTTGGAGTCGGCACGGCGCAACATCCCCTTAACTCATTGACTCTTCCAGCAGTCCGGTTTGCGAAAAGTGGTTATTGTGGATTTTGACAGGTGGTCTCATTAATGTGACTGGACTGTACATATACACAGATACTTATAGACATGTGTACATATACGCATGAGTACGTGTGTATATATATATATATATATATATATATATATATATATATATATATATATATATATAAATATATATGTATATATATATATATACATATATATGTCTATGTACATATATATATATTTATATATATATATATATATATATGTATGTATATATATGTTAGGATTGAGAGAGCAATTCTAGGTTTCATGGACGTAACAATCGTTTATTACAAATACGGACGGTTACACAAATACAAATACATAAATTTACGTCGAATGAAAAAAATAAGTTTAGATAATAGCGTCAAAACAAAAGGTCGAAAGATGCGTCTACTCCTTTCGCCGTCTCTCTCTCATCGTTGTTCTGAGTGTTCTGTCTCTGGCACGCCACTCTGTGTTGCGCGCGCAGTCCAATCGGAGTACAGCGGAGATGAGGTGTTCTCTCCCTTCACACTCGACCATCCTGAGGAGTCTTGGACCCTCAAGACTTGAAAGAAAACAATCGTCAACATCTGCAAATAAAAAGAAAACACAAGGAAAACAAAAGAGAAAAAGAATAATGTTCAGGAAAAAAAATGTCCGTCGATAGCTGCAACGTCAAACAGCAAGTGCACTCAGAAGAATAGCTCAAATGTCACTGGTAAAAAAAAGAAAGTCCAAAATTTGTGCAAGTCGTCAACAGTAGATCAGTCACAAGTCGTTGTTGAAATCAGGTGGGAAAAGATGATGAAATGTGAGGCCAAGGCTTCATATGATCAGCTGCGGTCGATGTAGTATTGGGTCCGGGATGTTGACCTAGCTTTCGCACATCATATCTGTCGTTTGTCTTCACTGCAGTAACTTCGTAGGGACCGTAAAATTTTGAGTACAATTTGGAACCAGTCGAAAATTGTGTTTTTTGAATAGCTACTGTGTCACCAATCTTGTAAGTATTTGGTTTTTTTCGACGTTTGTTGTATTGAATTTGGGAACGCTTTTGATGTTCGAGAATATTTTTTCTTGCTGTGTCTCGGAGGTTATGTTTTTCTTGCATGATGATGTTTGAATACTCTTCGTCCAATATTTGTTTGATACGTAAATCTTCTTTATTTTTCATTTTGATTCCAATCATTAGCTCAAATGGGGTAAAATGCGTGGTCGTCGAGGTGGTACTATTTAATATTCTTTGGACGTCGGGAACAAATTTAAACCATTTTGCTGGATCGTCGATGGATAGTTTAGCTAGTACAGGTAGTAAAACTCCTTGTAAACGCTCTACCTGGCCGTTGCCTCTTGGTATACCGGTAGTAATTACTGCGTGATCGATGTTTTCTTGGGAGCAATATTCAGCGAAATCGGAGGATGTAAAAGCTGAACCACGATCTGATATGATTCGTGATGGGTTACCAAATGTAATACTTTGCAGTTTGAGCTTTTCAATTGCATCGCGGGATGCTGTTGATTTGACGGGATATAACCACGTAAACTTGGTGAAAGCATCTACGACACTGAAAATGTATTGATAAGTCTTGTTCGTCGTCGGGAGTGGTCCTAGAAAGTCAATATGGTATGTTGATAATGGAATGTCACCTTTCGGAATGGAGTGTAAAAGACCTTCCTTCTTTCCGCGTTTTTTGTTACAAAGGATGCACTCGATACAATTGGCAATTACATTCTCAATCTGTCGTCGGGCTTGTGGAATGTAAAAATCTTGACTGAAAAGGTCTTGAGTTTTAGCAACTGCGAAATGGCCTTTGTTGTGAATTAAGCGTATGATCTCAGTTTGCATGATTTGGGGTACAACAATTAATTCACGATCTTTCTCGATTTTGTAAACAAGGTTATTTTTTAGTATATGTTCGGAGTCTTGTCCGGTTTTAATTAGGATTTTGAGTGTTTTGATGTAGTCATCTTCGCTTTGCGCTTTAGAGATTTGTGATGTAAGATCTGCATCAAGACATGTCGTTAAGTAAACGGGATTTCGACTTAAAGCGTCGGCATGTTGTAAAAATTTTCCAGGACGGTGTATAATTTCAAAATCGAATTCGTCCAAATACATTGCCCATCTGGCAATTTTGGGGGTAAGATCTCTTTTTTGCAATGTTTGCTGGAAAGCAGCGCAGTCAGTCACGATTTTAAATTTGCTTCCTAAAAGATAATTTCGAAATTTCTTTACCGCTTCAATAACGGCAAGTGCTTCAAGCTCGTAGCTAGAATATTTTGACTGCTGTGGCGAGGTCTTCCTACTCATATAATGTATGGGATGCCACTTGTCATCATCATCGGATTTTTGTAATAGGACAGCACCAAGGCCAAAAGAACTTGCGTCTGTGTGTAATTCTAGAGGTGAATTTTGGTTAAAAATATGCAAAACTGGTTGATTCGAAAGAGAATCCTTGAGGGCAAGAAAAGCTTGATGTTGTTCAGGGCCAAAATGGAAAGATGCGTCATTTCTGAGCATATCAGACAAAGGTCGCGCAATCAGTGAGTAATTCTTTATGAATTTTCGAAAATATCCTGTTAAGCCCAGGAAACTTTGAACCTGTTTCAACGTCTTCGGCAAAGGAAAATTTTGAACGGCAAGTGTTTTCGACGGTGATGGTTTGATTGTGTTATTCTCGATTACATATCCAAGAAATTCAATGCGGCGCTGTAAGAATTGGCATTTCTTAAGATTCAAAATTAAACCAAAGTCCGATGCTACTTCTAATACACGTTGTAATTTTTGGAGACCGTCGGCTTCATCCTGTGAGGGTATTATGATATCGTCCATGTAGATGATAACGATTTTTTCACGAATGAGATCGCGAAACACTCTGGAAACAAATCTTTGGAAGACACTAGGACTATTGGAGAGACCAAACGGGACTTTCAAAAACTCATATTGGCCTTCGTGGGTGACGAACGAGGTGTATTTTGTGCTGTTAGGGTTCATCGAAACATGGAAAAAACCGTTCTTCAAATCAAGCGAGCTAAACACTTTGGCTTGTTGCAACTGGTCCAAAGCTTCGTCAATGAGCGGGATGGGAAATTTATCTCGAATTATTTTTTTGTTAAGGCGTCTATAATCCACGCAAAGTCGGTATAAGCCATTTTTCTTCTTACACAGAACGATGGGGGAAGCATAATCAGAACAACTATTCGCAATTATGCCAGCGTCTAACCATTCCTGTATCTGTTTTTCAACAATTTTTTGTTCCGCAAATGGCAATCTACGAGGTCTTTGGGCCACTGGGACATCATCTGTCAAAATTAGAGTCATTTGTAAATCAGTTTGTTTAGTTCCACGAGGCTTGTAATTATTTATCAGGGTTGACAACTGTGTTTTGAGATTCGGATCTAGAATGTGACTCAAGTCGTAGGACGATGTATCTACTGAATCAGCTAAATATGAAAATGGGTATGCTGAATTGTCAATAAGTGCATTTTTACTCATTGTCGAATGTTGTTGGGAATTTATACGAGAAGTAATACAAGTTTGATCAACGTTGTGGGTTGGTGAACTGGTTACAATAAAAGTAGTAGTCTTCGTCAACGATACAACACCATGGGAAATATTCAAATCACCTTGCGCCAGTACATCAGCACCAATCAACATAGGAAATTGCAAAGCCGTATTCGGGACAACACAAATATCAGAATGAAATTCAAAACCATCGATAAAAATAGAAGCTGAAAATGAACCTAATGGTTTCACCGTAGTATTTCCTAAACCGTGCAACAAAACGTTTGACTCATCTAAAAAACAGTTAGGAACAATTTTTCTAAAAATCTCTTCCTTCAACAGTGTTTTGTTCGACGCAGTGTCAACAACAGCAGAAATTTGGATATTGTTGATTGTTACAGTCTTGGCGAATAAACTAGTAGAATTTTGGGGATGCACAATTGTAACATGTGATTGTACCTTCTTAGACGGACAATTAGCCGCTTTATGTGAACCAAATTGTTTGCATTCAAAACATTTCATTCCTCGGTCTTTATTAGGACATAAACTGGAGATGTGATTTCGTTCACCGCAATTGTAACATAATTTTTCCATTAATTTGGGTAAGCGTGGTGCAGTGTTACCAGCAAAAGTCTGAGGTTTTGAGGTAAAATTATTCTGATTATTTTTTTCTTCAGTAAAATTTTTACGATTATC
>JAGEOH010001951.1:0-10000 GCA_032207245.1 Pardosa pseudoannulata | reverse complement strand
AATTCCTTTCCTTTCCCGTTATTTGCTAATTTTTTTATTTTAACTTCTTGCATAGAAGTAGGTATCCGAGAGTGACTTTGCTCTGGAATTTGGATTGTCTTGCATCCTGAGATTTCATTCACGAATACCAGCGTGATACGTACTCTGAACTTTCGCACCTTGATGTGGAAGCCAACTGCGCAAATCGTCAGTCGGATGTGATAGTGTGAGCGTTTATTACCGGCACTAATTAGTGAACAATTCCTGTGATTAGAAGCCCTAGCCATACTGTTTCCGGTATCCCACGCATCCTTAGTGTGTGAATATCATCTCTGTATGAGATCCCCGAATATTTAACATTCTACTGAATCTGTACATAGCTGTACATAATTTATTCGATTGAATAAAATATTTAATCTAGATTACCTAGGTTTCTAGCCTGTTTCATTGACGGCCTCGCCTACTATACTCCCAGTACATTACACTGCCTCATTAGCTCATAGTGTCAAACACAGTAGTCCGTAACGTTCCAACCACAACCAACCAATCCTACTTTGAAGAGGAATCCATCTTCAACGAGAATTTTAGAAATATATAAGTCTTTTTAGGAAACCCATAGCATATATGTTTTAAATAAAAGACAGTTTAACAAAACACTAAGATCTCCGGGAACATTTATTTTTTTAATAAAGTGAGATCAAATTATATGTACTAGTAGTATGATACTAAACCCAAAAGGATTGACATAATACCGTTGTAAGAAGGTATTTAAATTTATGTTTTGCTTGTTTGGTGTATGCTGGTTTGAAAATGTAATTAAGATTGTTCCGCCTCGCGCGTCCCCGGCTGCACTTTCTGATGTCTGCACGCCTCGTTCTATACCTGCTTGGCCATTGTTACTGGAGCAGGTATCTTGGGTTCGATTCAAGCCTATATGGCCGACAATTAATCACTGCAGCACCAAAACGCTTGACTAAACATTTATTTACAAATTTCGTTAAGACATATGTACAGTCCAAATCATAGTCAAAACAGGGCTCAAATAAGACCGAGGAAAAAAAAATAGTGCCGCGCGGAAAACACCTCTCTCGGTCTCAGCTCCTTTCAGAAGAATGTCCGTTCTCTCTCGTTCCGACCGGGCATCTCTCAACCCCTCTTCGCGAGGGCTGGGGTGGAATCCCCACTCTTGGTCAAGATTTCGCCTCCACGGGAAAAATGTCCTTTCCCGCAGCTGGCGCGGGCAGGGGTGGCATTCCTTGCCCCCTCCTGTTGAACCTCCCTGAAACAAGGCTTGCCCACCCTCTCTTGGGGTGTCCGTCTTCGGCCGCCGAAAAAAACAGGGGCCCATGTAACACCAACTCGAGTCTTGAGTCTAGTATTACAAAGATATCATAGCTGCCCACGCTTAACAGAGAAAGTTAGTATTTCTGTCACACTTATTAGCAGAAGTTGGAAGGACGTAGTTTGTTTACCACGTGCAACCGAGAGATGACTTAAGAATTCGACGGCCATTCCACACACCGAATATCTTTTCTTAGCAGGACATTGTTATCCTCATAAGTTTAGTGAAGTGCTCTTTGTTGTAGAAGAACTCTTTTTTTTACAACAAGGGGATTGTTATTAGCAGAAAGTTACTGAATCTTGAGCTGAATAATATGTTAGATGTATATAATTTTTTTTTTGAGACCAGGGTTGAATTTTAATTCTGTTCTGAAGGTTCTCAGCTGTTTGGAATTGATTATTATTTTTTTGCTAGATCAAGTTTCGAAACATATTAGAGCTTTAAAACAACTGGATTTGGTTCCTGATAATATAGAGGAAACACTGTTAATTAATATTATGTCTCAAAAGCTTGATTCAGAAACAAGAAAAATATAACCACAATTGAGCTTTCCAGCTTGAAAAATTTTATTGAGTTTCTTAAAGAAAAAGATGTTCTGTTTTGAATAATTTGAAATCTAAAAATATAAAATTTCCCCCTTCGAAATTTTAAAGCGGTGCCATTAAATCTAAATCTTTCCTAGTTAACTCTACACCCAGTCGTCTAATCCCATTTGCACCTGTAAAATATCTCGCGTGATTTATAAATGTTCAGAATTTCGAAATCTAAACGTTAAAGAATGATTTGATTTAGAGGATCTTACTAGAGTATAGACTTAGAGAATATTATTTCTGCATGAATTGCTTGCAGAATTCGCATAAAGTAAGTGAATACAACAACAGGCATTTTTGTTATATTTGTCGTCGAAAGCATAATTCACTTCTTCTTGTGGAAACATAAAGTGCCAAAGAATGCCTTCATGGCCTTCATGGCGTGGAGCAACATGATTCTCTGGGCTAGCCCTCTAATACTGAGATTTCTAACAGTGAGTATAAAAATGACAACGAGCGGAAATAAACAACTAAAAGAGCAAAGAAAGAGATAGTGTAGTGAATTCATGGTTTCATAACACAAAAACTAGAGAGTAGAAAGTTTAGGGATAGGAAACACAAAATGTTTTTGTGGGCAGGGACATCCGTTCGATTCTCGACGAGAGAGGGAATGAGTAGTTTTGATCTTGTATGAGTTTTGATCTAGTATGAATTAAACGGTAGTGGGATGGCCAATCAAACAGCAGGGTTTCGTTCAATAGAATGTTGAGAAATTTAGTGTCAGGGAAGAAGTGGGAAAACTTGATGTATGGAACTGTGTATTGTAAATGTATGGATGTATTGGTAGCAACTTTAAAGTTTTTTAACATTTTTTAAGATTATATAATTTTTTTGGATACTTTTTATGCTCTTTAACCCTCCGAGTGGAACACATAGAGGAAAAAGTCTCCAAAAATACGCTAAAGGTTTACTTTGTCAGTGGCCAAAGCGTTCTATGATTATTTCCTTCACCCTTTGTCTACTACAATGGAATACGGGAAACCCACCCTAGTTATTGTCCCTTTACTTCCGGTTATAAATAGATATATAAATAGATATTATAGATTGTTAATTTTTAAAACACATAAAACTCGCCAAGTCTCGAAGATCATCCCATAAGAAATAATGGATTCTAAAAGTATAAATAAAAATATTCTTTGAGAGACTTATTTATAATTTTTTACGAAAGTCATTCAAAATATTTAAGTGATGCAATTAGAGATACATCTGTTACCGTAAATGAAATACTTCGAAATAGAGATTTGCAAAGTCATGAAAAGCTATCAGCGTCCTTGTGCTTCATCCCACAATAAATGTCAGTCAGAGAGGGGTACAGTTCCTAAACAATAGACCTGACCCTCCTACCGCAAAACGCTATGGAGAAAAGCACTGGCAGAAATACATTACATCTATTTTCAGAGCGTTTTTTGGAGGTCTAAAACTGTACGCGACAACCGCTTAGAAGACATCATCGGTTTGGCGGAATTGTACGTGCTAACCGTTTAGAGGGTTAAAAAACAAAACACAAAAATTAAGGGTTTTTGGGCGATAATGGCCAATGGCCTTCTTTTATTAGTGGCATCAGTGGAATCGTAATTGACAATTTATTAAATCATTATTTAAAATTTTATAAAATTTAGTGCAGAGTTTTTGAAGAAAATTTGGAATTGGGATATTTAGTTCTTCACGAATCTTATTACTTCTAAAATACTAGGGTGCATAAATAATTTCTCTAATAATAATATTCTAAGCTCGAGTTAAAATTTTAATATTAGAATCTGCTGCATACGACCACACTGGCCAAAGGATGCAGAATAACAATCTGTTTTATACGAAACACAACCAAGTTCATCGGCGCTACCTGACCCTTCCTCATATGCCGCTATGGTTCCAAAGTTTTCTAACGGGAAGGGAATCATACCGACCGTTCTTGTTTACATTAAGAGCGCTGATTTATTCAAGTACGTGCTGTTTTGTCTCAGCTATTAGAATAATTATATAACATCTGATTGTTGTGGGTTATTGAATTTGAAGACCGATTCATTAATTTGCGGAATTACTATTCTACTTCTAAATTTCCACGAAATATTAATTTCGGAGACCCTACCTTCAGAATTCCGGAAAAAGTAGATCTTTTGTTAAGCGTAGAAATTTTCTTTGATGCTTTGAAAGTAAATAAAGTAACAATGGAAAATGGACACATGATATTGATAGACACTCTATTTGGCTACATCGTTCGCTGCTCAGTCTCGAACATTGGCTCAACATTTGAACCCGCTTAGTAGCAAAGAAATGAGTCATACCCGAATTGTTTCCTATCTGGATGTTTCGAACAATACAATTAAATCCTTTTGGGAAATCGAAAATATTGGCGAGTCTAATTCTTTAATGAGTAATAAAGAAAAACTGCAAAATTCATTCTGAGAAAACACATTGGACCTCTGAAGGTCAGTATGGGGTGAGCATAACTATGGAAGACTCTCCATTATTAAAGGAATAAAAAATAGCTGAATAAAAAAAGACTCGATCAACTCTGAAAGCGATTAAATCGATCAACTCTGAAAGCGATTAAATCGGGATTCTAACTATCAGCTACTTTTTATTCAATGTCTTTATATGAATATAGGAATTTAAATCATATAGGAATTTAAATCACATTAGTCAAGGAATTTGAATCCGAAAAGAACTGTTACATATCCCACATCATGGAGTGTATAGACCAGGCAAAAATAGCACATTTTTAAAAACGGTTTTTAATGCTTCGACAGTTACAACATCTGGTTTGCCATTGACGTACTTTTAAGGGGTAAAATACCTCAACAAAAACTATTTTATATCATAACTCGTTTTAGAAAACACCGATATGCATTTACTGGAGATATATAGAAGATGTACAGGATGGTACTAATTCATACATCACAAAGAAACTTTCTTACAATATTGTGGAAGGATACTGCAGATTCACCCATACAAATTTATAGTCTCAATACTGTAACCTATGGCGCATCTAGAGCATCCTATTTGGCTACAAGAACTCTGAAGCAATTGGCTTTAGATGAACATAAAAACTTTCCTCTAGCATCATCTGTAGTTTTAACAGATTTTTACATTGATGTGCTTTCGGATAATTGACCCTTAAAAGGGCTAAACTTATGCAGCCTCAACTTATAGACTTGTTAAAACTTGCCAAAATAAAACTGCACAAATGGTGCGCTATAGGGCAATTAACCCTATAGGGTTAACACCTTACAGGGTAATTAACCCTGAACTGTTTGCATTTGAAAATCGATTTGACACTAAATATAGTTTTGATTACCAACCAGAATTCAGTAAAAATGTTGGGTGATCTGTGGAACTGTAAGATTGACTGTTTTTGTATAAATTGAAAATATCAATGAAGGACTCTTATAGTGAACTAGAAGTCCTGTCTATTATCTAAGATTTCCTCCCTCTTGGATTAATTGGTTCCGTGATTGCAAGAGTCAAGATCTGTATGCAGAAGCTGTGGCTGACCAAAATAGATCAGAATATGTCATTGCTAAACACTAATCTTACACCAATGAACTGCAATTCTGTTCTAAATAATGTTTTACATTATTAGCATTAGGTAGCAATTTTATGAAAGTAATTTATATTATTAGCTTTCCTTTTAGATTTATTAGAAACTGCCATGCTGGATGTAGTACAATGAAGTGGCTTAGCAGAATTAGACCATTCCCGAACCTGATTAATAAAGGAAATTCAAAAATTTCATTTTTTTGGGAGATCGACGACTTGACAAAAAGTCGAAACGTACGTAACAGGTAATAGTAAGTTAAAATTTTTTTCAACTATTTCTGGATGCAAATGGTGTTATCCGTGTGGGCGTTGTTTGCAAAATTCTGACTTAAATTATAATAGTAAGCATTCCATTATACTACATAGAAAACATAGTTAAGAGAAATAATTGTCGAATATTTTCATAAAAGATATTGGCATTCTAGTCCTCAGTCTCTTTTACATTACATGAGACAACAATTTTGGATTCTTAATGGTAAATCTCTTGTTTGAAAGGTAGTACATAAATGTATTCAATGTTTTAAATATAAAACAGTAACTTGCAACCAAGTGATGGTATTACTCCCTTCGGAAAGAATAAATCCAAATCCACCATTTTCAATTCTTCTGTGGATTTTTGCTGCCCATTTGGGATTATATATAAAAGTAAACGAAAGGGAACCTTTAGCAAAATTTTTGTAGCGCTATTTATTTGTCAAGCTACTAAGGTCGCACATTTGGAAATAGTATTTGATTTAACTTCGGAGGTTTTTATAGCCGTTCTCAAACGGTTCTTTTCTATAAGAGGTAAAAGTTTCAGCATTATGTCTAATAACAACACTACCTTTGTAGGGGCAAATTTTGAACTCAACCGCTTACATAATTTAGCTTCTGAGTAAATGGTACAATGGAAATTCTCATGTCACAATAGAAGAGTTTCTGACAATCCTTAATTAAATAAAAATGATTTTAAATTCTAGACCCTTATTTCCCTTATCTTCCGATAGAGAGGACGTTGAAGCTTTGACATCGTCCAATTTTTTGATTGGCCGAACATTCGACTCTCTTCCTAAACCTAGCCTTTTAAACTTAAAGGAAAATCGTTTGTCTAAATGGCAAAAAGTTAAAAAAGTAACCCAAAATATTTGGAAAAGGTAACAAATTGATTATCTTAATCTGCAAAAAAGGCCTAAATGGAAATTCATTAAGGATGATGTTGAAGTTATTCCTTCCTTACATTCGGGCATTATCTTATCGGGCATTATCCTACTCGGCCCTAAGGAACCCATCAACCTTCCGTGGGAAGCTTCTCAAGCTGTGATAGGCTGTGGCAGAAGTGAACTGTTGTTAGAAGAAAGCCAAGAAACCAAGGCACTAGACGCTTGGAAGGTGTATGTCACGAAGGACTACAAGCTTAAACCACGCTCAGTGAAAAGAAGAGCAGTATCAGGGCAAGATGTCGGAAGAAACATAAGCGTAATCGTGGACGGCAATAGACACTTGCTGTTCGAAAGAAACCTTGCTATACCATCCAGTGTATCCTTATACCATAATGGACGAAGTGCAATTTGGATTGCGAACATGCAAACCAAAGATAAAGTCATTCCTAAAGGAATGTACGTAGGTGAAGCTGAGCTATTGCATGAAGGACATATATGCGAGATTGCGGAAACAACAAAAAGTACTAGTACTCTGCAGGAGCCGACGAATTCCAATATAGATTATACCAAGATGATATCCCCTGAATTGAGCAGCGAAAGAAAACGCAAATTAGTCGAGCTCCTACAACTCTTTTCGGGAATCTTTACAAAAGTTAACAAGTCGACAGCCGCAAAGACAAATGTGAAACACAGGATCAATACGGGTCACCATGCTCCAATCTACCAAAGGGCCTACCGAATTTCACCGACTGAAAGACGCATAATTAGAGAAGAGGTTAAGAAAATGCTTGACCAAGATATGGTCCAGCCATCTGAGAGTCCGTGGTCATCTCCTGTGGTACTCATAAGAAAAAAAGACGGAAGCTGGCTTTTTTGAGTGGACTATCGCAAACTGAATAGAATAACGAAGAAGGATGTTTATCCTCTGCCCCGTATTGACGATACTCTAGACTGTTTAAAATACGCCAAGTTCTTTTCTTCCATGGATGTCTGATCTGTTTACTGGCAGAGAGTAGTGGATGAAGCGGATAGTGAAAAGACTGCCTTTATTACTCCAGAAGGTTTATACGAATTTAAAGTCATGCCGTTTGGACTTTGCAATGCACCGTCAACTTTTGAAAGAATGATGGATAATTTGCTACGCCATCTTAAATGGACTATGTGCCTATGTTACTTGGACGACATAGTAGTTTTCTCAGAAAGTTACGAAGACCACCTTATCCGATTAAGGAAGTTCTGAATTGCATTCAAGAAGCTGGACTTATACTTAACTCCAAGAAGTGCCTTTTTGTGGCTAAAGAAGTAAAAATCCTAGGCCATCTCGTATCCAGTAGCGGTGTCCGTCCAGATCCTGACAAAGTGAAAGCCGTGACCAATTTCCCTACAGCGCAGAACTTACATGACGTACGAAGCTTTCTTGGGCTTTGCTCCTACTTCAGAAGGTTCATTAAAGGATTTTGCTATCTCACCGAGCCCCTGCAGGTGCTGTGGAAAGGCAATGCGAAATTTCATTGGGGTACGAAAGTGGTAGAGGCTTTTGACAACCTGAAGAAGGCTCTTACATCTGATCCAGTATTGGGGATATTCGACGAAAGATGTCCTACAGAAATTCATACAGACGCAAGCGGAGGCCGAAAAGTATTATTCTACTACAGAACGGGAATGCCTTGCCGTCGTATGGGCTATCAATAAATTCCGGCCATATCTGTTTGGAGGACATTTTATGGTGTTGACAGATCACCATTCATTGTGCTGGCTTATGAATCTCAAGGATCCCCCAGGCAGACTGGCAAGGTGGGCTCTTCGACTCCAAGAACATAATTTTTCAGTAAAATACAAATCGGGTAGGAAGCATAACGATGCCGACGCTCTCTCGAGGAATCCAGTAGACGAAGAGATTGAGACACAAGATCAATTTTCAGCTGTAACCCCGAGTATAGACCTCGCTGTCGAGTAGAAGAAAGATCCAGACACAGCAAAAATGATCCTTCCGAAGATCTACTCATCCACCGAAAGGCAATTTGAGTTAATTGATGGAGTCCTATGCAGAAAGAATTTTGATCCAGCTGGAAAGACATGGTTGCCCGTCATTCCCAAACATCTACGTGCAGACATACTTAAACATTTTCACGACATGCCTATCGCAGGGCATCTTGGCTTTGCGAAAACGTACGACAGGATCCGGAAAAGATTTTATTGGCCGGGGATGTACCGAAATGTTGTTAGATATGTCATGCATTGCCGAGAATGGCAAATAAAAAAATCAGTTCCACAACTACCACCTGGACCCTTGGTTTCCATCCCTCCTGCTGTCGCACCTTTCCATGGAATTGTCATAGATCTGCTTGGGAGATTTCCTAAATCTGCCCATGGAAATAAATGTATCGTAGTCTGCACCTATTACTGTACACACTATGCAATAACTAGAGCTTTACCAACTGCTGAAGCCGAAGAAGTAGCCAAGTTCCTGCTCGAAGAGATTCTTCTAAAACATGGAGCTCCTCGAGTCATTATTACAGATCGTGGTGCCGTTTTTCAATCCAGACTTGTTTCTGCTCTCGTCGAATTGTGCAATATCGATCATCGCATGACGACGGCATTTCATCCCCAGACAAATGGTTTGACGGAGCGCCTTAACAACTCTAGCCGATATGTTGTCCATGTATGTTGACACCGAACAGAAAAACTGGGACAAATTTCTACCATTTGTGACGTTCGCCTATAACACTGCTATGCAGAAGACAACAGGATTCACACCGTTCTACCTAGTCCATGGACGTGAAGCCGAAACGACGCTGGACACAATGTTTCCATTCTGCCCTGATGATGCAACAACGATTACATAGCCTAAACTATTTCAAGAGTAAAAGAGTCGAGACAGTTGGCTCGAACACATACTCCGAGAGCACAAGATAAAGACCGACCGTCGACGTTATGACTCTAAGCACCGAATGGTGTCTTATAGTCCTGGAGACCTCGTATGGGTTTATACCCCGGTCCGAAAGGTCGGTCTTTCAGAGAAGCTCTTAAGGAGGTATTTCGGTCCCTATCAAGTGTTGCGCCGTCTATCCGACGTTACCTATGAAGTGCAAGATTTCGATCCTTCCTCCCGAAAAAGAAAACCAAAAGACGTTGTCCATGTTTTACGTATGAAGCCGTACCATGATCCGACGAAGCAGACCGAAAGTGAAGATGGACGAAATCCAGGTGTCGTTCTTCCGGAAGAGAGGTCAAAAGAAATTTACAAGGGACCTGTGACACGCTCCAGATCTAAATAGCAGCGAGACGCTGTCTTTTTGAGATGGGAGCAATGCCGCATAAAGAAGCTTAGCCAACTAGCTCAGTGGCCGAATGGTCAAAGCACGCGATCCGGACCCGGAGATTGTGGGTTCGATGCTTGACATGGCAGTTTA
>JAGEOH010001950.1:0-2500 GCA_032207245.1 Pardosa pseudoannulata | reverse complement strand
AAAATGTTTCTCATTGTTTTCAACCTAAGTTTGATTTTCAAAAATTAATGCCCTCATGCAACTTGAAACATGGTTTGTGTTAATATATTACTATGCGGTTTTCTTGTTGGGAGAAAACATCATATATACTATATTTGTCAGAACTGCATAATCTGCATGTATGCTGTTCATTTGAATTATATTAATCGTTATTATTGTTTTCAGCATTAATAGTGATTAATTCTCCATCATCATCTTTGGTAGTGTTAATGATAATATTTTCGATCTTCTCATGAGATATAGGATTCTGTTTTTCATAAATTACCTATGATAAAAAGTATACTACTCCAGAAATAACAAATAATTAAAATAAAAAAAAAAATTATGATCCAAATTCCTCAAAATTCCATATTTTTAAGATTTTATAATCTCTATTTATATAATTATTTCGTCATTAAAGAGATAGATTCAATTTACTTTTTTATAAGCTTTCAGTTTAACAAGAGTTATGATAAAATTTGCATGCATAAATTCTTTTTAAAGCCTTATTTAGCCATATAAGGACAATATTTTGAATTCAGGATTGTTATACTGTCAAGTGTGAAAGTAAATTTTTAGTACTATATAACGAAATATTTCAATATAATGCATCTACCGATATTGGACATAATTTAAAAATAATCAACTATAAAATTTAGAAAGCTGGTGTTTAGAACTCTCTCAATATTTAGCAGTATTTTGCTTTTTGTTTACACTTGATACTCTAAGTTACAAAAATTTCAATATAACGTAAATAACCACTAGGGGAGATAAAAAAGGCTGGAAATAAATATAATGAAATTTTGTATTTAGGACTTTTATAACGTTTAGTTGTGCACCCCTCAATTTTCATTGACATCTGCAGACTGTATAACAAAATTTTCAACATAAAGCTCATCATTGTAGCAGATCTTCAACAATTTATCTGAAATACGTACAGAAATATTAATATCGAGTTCTAAAAATACTATTTAATTGTGGAATCAATGATTAGAATGTCAAATTTTAGAACAAAAAAATGAAAGTATATTATTTCAAGTTAAAACTTTTGAAAACTTACTATTTATTATTTGATGGACTGAGGGATTGTAAACTGAAATGGAATTAAAACTTAATTGCAGTTAAAAAACAGTCAAATTTCAGTCAATTGTCTTCCATGTAAGACAGAATTTTTAGTGCCGGAAAAATATTAATTTAAAATTATAAAATAATTGTTTTTAAATTAATGACATTGTGTGTACTAGATTTTTATTTTTTTAAATTTACATAATCAGAAATATAAATAAAATAAAAAAAGGTATTCATTGATTATCTACATGAAAAATATAGAAAAATTGAAAAAAAGTGAATCCCAACACTGTATTGCAAAGAATACTTTCGAAACAAAAAGAATCATCTTTAAATATTTCTCCAATGCTTGGTTAAAGACTTTAAATACGCGGCATATAATTTACTTTGACGTACAAATATCCCTGTCAATTTTAAATTCATTTCATGGTTACCGTGATAAAAATAAATTCTAGAAAATTTAAAATCGTTTAAGCGAATTTCTTTGTTTGTGAAAAAAGTAACCAACCCGCAAATCCATTAGCAGAGCTTTAAGAAAATTTTGCATAACCAGCAGATGTTGGAAATAATTTTAAAAACTCTGATATGCATTTAAATGTGTGAGGATCTTCCAGAAAGAAAATGTTTTATCTCTAGAGTCCGTGGATAAAATATTAAATGAGAAATGCCAGAAATAAAGAATCGCCACTTGGAAATGTTTAATTTTAAAATAGAATAAAGTATTTAATATTTTTCCAACCATTTTTTTACGCTTTATAGAACATGGTATATTACACATAACACATATATACATATGCACATATTTATATACACACACACATATTATATATATAAATATATATACACATACATATCTATCTATCTATCTATCTATTTATATATATATATATATATATATATATACATATATATATATATGTATATATATATATTATATATATATAAATATATATATATATGTATATATATATATATATACATATATATATATATATATATATATATATATATATATATATTTATATATATATATGTAATATATCAAAATTAGTTAGCTTTAATGTTTCTTCAAAGGCCTCCTCTCTCCTATTTTAATTCATAAATCTCTTTATTAAATGGTTTGGTCAATGAAGTATTTTCCACTTAACATTCCTTTCTGTCATAAAACTGTAAACTTTCTGTCTATGCAGCAGTTTCCCAGGTGTTGGCGGAACATGTGTTCGTGTTTTGCTGATATGGCAGTCAATTCGCTTAGTAAGTTGTTTTTGTTATGGGAAAATTCTTGTTGTCAGCGCTCTTGGGGTGCACTTGTGTCTGAACAGAGTGAACTCTGTGGCTTTTGATTGTAATTTTCTGAGAAGGAGAGATGTTTCTTGTTGCCGCTCTGAAAATAAAGTTTTAAACTAGACTTCTG
>JAGEOH010001949.1:0-7500 GCA_032207245.1 Pardosa pseudoannulata | reverse complement strand
ATGGGTGACATTTTCACAACTTAAAATAGTACAAATATATGATTATCAAAATTTTTTACAAGAAATTGTAACATTAAATGAATAAATTTAGTGTAGAAGAGTCAGAACTGTTCTTCTAGTGTGTCAGAATTGGAGACATCAGGGTTACAGAGTCAGAAGCTTGGTCTGTAACTCATCATAAGTAATTCCACACCATCACATCAAAATTTAAATCTATCAAGTTATACCGTTCCTCTGACTCTCCTGCACCATCACAAAATCTCTATACAGAATCAATCTATAAACAACTAAATAATGAAAAGATAATATACAATGAATATAAACAGAAACATAATAATACACGCAAATGAAGGTTTACAGTAAACAAGTATTTAAGAAAGTTTATCATTATGAAATTCAATATTTTTCCTAAGCAAAACTTAACTCAAACTGTTCAAATTATGCTTTATTAAAATTTTACTGAAATAAACTTTGGAGAAGGAAAATGGCTGTCCTCTGTGGTGACCAACGTGAAAATTGTTAGTGACCCCGAGGGTGCTCACACAAAACGACAAAAGGTTCATCCCTCAGTGGGAGGCGACTACCTATTGTTTTTGTGACAGGGCTCTCCGACATTATATTTGTGAACAACATTTTGAAACCTTTTATTTCTTTTTTCTCTACCAAAGATCACAGGTATGCGGGTAACAATTTCCCACATCTTGATCAGCTACAACCTTTACTCATCTTCAGTGTGAAAAACCCGAAACACAATAATCAGATTGAACTTCAAAAATATCTCGGAGAGTGGAAGGGGCTTGCCTCGAAGGCGATGACGGGATGACCGTTCATGACCTCGAGAAAGCTGAAGAGCAAAACGACAAAGGACTCGCTTAAGCTATCACTTGACATTGCAGAGGGTCTCTCCGGAGTTAAATATTAGAAAAAAAAAATTAATTCCACACTGAAAATCAAACTGAACTACTCTTCGAAACATTGTTCATTTGTAAGTTTTAACTATCCAGTATTTAATTCACATTATGAATTTAGACGTAAAACTGCATTATCTCTTAACTTTCAATCCAATTTTCATACTTAAAATGAAAACATTACCTACTCTATGACAATTCTCCTAATTAATCAAATTAGATATTCCTTGTATTGTAAACATTCACTTACTATTTTTGAAATAACGCACCATGAATTCAAAGAATAAAAACACATTTATAGTTATTATGAGAAACTACGAATATAAAAATGTAAAAATATAACATACTTGAACACTTTAAATCAAATAATTTTTTAGATTCACTGCAATAAGTAACAAGCAAAACTCAAAAACGATGAATTGCAAATTGGCTAAATATAAAAAGTGAGTACTATAATAAAATATAAAAAACACAGATATCTAGAATCGTCAAGTTCGTAATCATCAGAACAGTCCTTCAAATCAAACCCGTAATCCCAAAACACAATCAACAAAAGTAACAAAACAACAATTCAACTCACGAGTGTCGACACATCTGTTTACTACTGTATAAATCCCGTTCACAATTGTACAGTCAAAACAACTCTTACATTTTGCGTCCGAACATCACATGAAAGCATTTTAAAAACTCCTGTACTTCAGGTCGAACCGAAACTGCCACGTCATAATTTAGAGGTCCACTTAAAATTTTCAATGTTCAAGTGCTTTTCCGCTTCCCAATGTCTCTATTGACCAAGGTCACAGACACTCCATTCGTTGGACTGAAAGTTTTCATCCTCGCGTGCTATCGAATTTTAATAACTGCATTTCCATCGTTCTTGGTATTATTTATTTTCTCTGTCTTGGGATAATTTTGATTACAAATTGGAATTTTAGTTTTTCTAACATTTAATTTAAAATTTTCTGCAGGATTAAAATGTCTTAGTCTAGTTGAATGTACTATTTCAGTTTCTTGTTTAGTAAGAAGATTGGGTTTGTTAATCTCAAAATTTACACTTGAAAGTCGCTTTAGAATTACAAAGGGTCCCGTAAACACTGGATTCAGCTTTGGAGTGTTTGGATATGAGAAACTTTCTAGTATTACTTTATCACCTACTTTAAATTTAGATTCTTTGAAATGGGTGTCATATCTTTCTTTATTTATTTCATGATTTCTTATAGTCCTCTGTCTAGCAATTTTCCTAGCTTCTTCGATTGGAGGATACATTTCCTGATTGTCTATTAAGGTTTGATATGGTAATTTTCCATGCATTAAATAAGAAGGGGGAAATTTTGTTACAGTGTGAGGGGTGTCATTATAGTCCTCAGTTACTTCACGTAATAATTTGGTCCACGAAATGTTACCATGATATGAATTTAATTTACATTTAAGTCTAGTTATCAAGGTCTGATTTACTCGTTCATTTTTACCATTCGTTTGCGGCCTATGGGATGTAGTTAGAAGCTGTTTAATATTATTATTACTCAAAAAGTGTTTGAATTTGGATGATGTAAAAGCAGCATTCCTATCGCTCAAAATTTTCTTAGGCATTTGATGTCGAAAAATTTGTCTTAAACAGTTAATATAAGTATCGGTGTTAACGTTCTTTGAGGCGAAAGTCCAAATAAACCTAGTGGCATGGTCAACAACAATGTGCAGATATTTTTTTGTTGAATTATAATAGTTTAAACCACCAACAGTGTCTATGGCAAGAATTTCAAAAGGATCACTTGTAGGAGGTAACATTTGTAAAAGGCCGAATCTGGGTTGTCTTGGTTTCTTATTTAATTGGCATACTTCACAATGCTTCACGAAGTTGCTTACATCTTTGGTTAAACCTATCCAATAATATTGTGGAGATATTAAATTTAGCATTGCCGAGACTCCTAGGTGTCCATAATCATTATGAGCTTTTTTCAATAGTTTTAATCTTAAAGAGAAAGGTACTACAATTTTGATTAAACCTTGTTTCTTAACTGTCCAAATATTATTTAATTTTCTATAGTTTACACCGCAAACGTTATCTAAATTTTGATGTTGCTCTATCTCTTTCGGCGTTAAAAGTGGTTCGCGTACAGTCATATGGTAGGAGATCGGTTTTCTAGTTAACATATCTGCTTCATAATTTGTTGAACCTTTTTTGAATTTTATATCGAACGAGTACATTGATAACTTCAAACTCCAACGGAACAATCTACCTGTCGGATTTTTGATATTTTTTAGCCAAACGAGAGATGCGTGATCCGTGTAAATTGTGAAATGAGTCCCGTGTAAGTAACAATAAAATTTATCGACTGCATCAATTATAGCTAAGCATTCTAGTTCTGTTATAGCATAATTTAATTCATAAGGTCTAAGTTTTCTAGAATGATATGCAATGGGATGTAGCGATCCATCAGGATGTAATTGTTTTATAACTGAACCAATCGCTTGACCTGACGCATCCACAAATATATGACATGGGTAATTAGGATTATAAATCGTTAAAATGGGTTTAGAAATAAGAGCATCTTTTAAATATTGAAAAGCTTTTTGGCATTCTTCATTCCATTCAAATTTTACTTCTTTCTTTAATAATTTATTTAGCGGTGCGCGTAGTTTTGCATAATTTGGAATAAATTTATTATAAACATTTACGCTTCCCAAAAATCTCTGTAAGTCTTTGACATTTCTAGGTGGTTGAAGTTTTTTGATTACCTGTATGTTTGCATCACTGGGAGAGTATTTACCTTTTTCTACTTCATATCCTAAAAACTTAATTTTTCTTTGCGCGAATTGACACTTTGAGAATTTTAATTTTATGTTTTCTTTTTCACAGATAGAGAATATAGTCTTTAAGTGTTCTACATGTTCCTCAAAAGAGTTCGAAAAAATAATTATGTCATCGAAATAGTTCAGCGCGAATTTAATTTGATACTTATTTAAAATTTGTCTTAAAGTCCTTTGAAAAATAGCCGGAGCATTCCGGTATCCAAAAGGCAATCTATTCCATTCATATAATCCAAAATTAGACGTGAATGCTAATTTTTCGGTGTCTCTCTCATCTAATTTGATGTGCCAATAGCCACTTGCTAAATCAAGGGTCGAAAATATTTCAGCTTGTGTCAAAGAATCAATAATATTTGCAAAAAGGGGAATAGGCTCGGAATCATGTTTACTAATGGCATTCACCTTCCGATAATCTACACAAAGTCTAGATTTAGAATTTTCATCTCTTTTGTAAGCTAGAGTAATTGGTGAAGCATAAGGACTATGAGAAGGCTTTATTATATTTTTTTCCAGGAGTTCCTTTATTTGTTTTTCGATCTCTAAGTTATCTTTTGGAGACGCTCTGTAGGGTCTAAGCGCTATTGGTAACTCCGAATTTAGTATTATTCTAGGGGCTTCCATGCGGATGCATCCGACATCATATTTATTTTTTGCAAATATTTTACTATACTCATTTAATAAATTATGTAATTCAAAATTTTCATGGTTAATCAATAGATCATCACATTTAAAACTATTATTAGAATTAGTACAAGAATTAACAATATTAGCATCATGAGAATACACAATATCATTTTCATCATCATCATAAGTTAAAAATATGTAACTACTATAAAATTTTTCTGCGGGTAAAGTTTTACTAATATTTACATTATTTTGGTACACACAAAAATCATCAAAATTTAAATTTAAGTTAAACAATTGTACACTGTCGCTGTTTAAAATGCAATAATTAAGAGGAGAATCAATAATGAAAAATGAGATATTATTACAAATTTGACCAATTTTAGAGTCTATGTTAATAATTTTAGAAGGCTTAATCTTACCTGCTATCGTGTTTATCGTAATTTTGTTTACATTTTCATTTAAATCAATATTATAGTAATCAAGTTTGTCCGAAATTCTTTTTGGCATGATATTAATGCTTGAACCTGTGTCTAATAATACACTCACATTTTTCCCATTGACAACCATCTCAGTTGAGAACAAATGGCCAATCGTTGAATTTTCTCAGATGTGATTATTCACGTAGGGCTGGCGATTTCCTCCACCTCTGTTTTGACGAAAGTTGCCCCGGCCATATCTGTATGAGTTAGGCATATCTTGTCCAGCATGTCGAATCGGCTCTCTCGGCATCTCTCCCCGCTGCGGAAAAGGCTTTACCACACACGCTGCGCTAATCTCAGCCATTCCGTAGTAGAAGAAATGTCTCTCATGAGAAATAATTCTTTCTTTCTTTCTGGTAAACCATCAGTGAGTCCGTCTATTAAATTTGTTGTTGACAATTCGAGTCGTTTTCCGATAGTTAGCTTTTTATTGAAGTAGTCCCTCAAATCTTTGCAGTGAATAAATTTAAGGTCAGTAAAGTCGGATAAAGTACTTGACTCCTTCTCAGCAAACAGCTCGATAAACTTTAATTTTATCTGGTCCCAATCAGTAAATTCGATGACCTCTTCTATGAAAACATCAAGGGCCGATCCCTCAAGATAGTCCGAAATAATATTCACACGATCTTCATTCGTTAAATCTGCTGTTTTTTTCTCGAAATACTTAAGCCAATTTTGTACATTCACTGGTCCATTAGGATCAAATTTCCGTAAAGTCCACATTGTACTATTAGTCATCAAACTATTCATCATTGAAGTTTCCTTCGGCTGATCAATCACCGTTTTATCCTCAAAAATCTCCGCCGATGTGTCGTTATCCGTCATCGTTGCACCGTAATCCTAAAACATTATCCACAGATGTAAAAAACAAAGTTCGCAAAAGTTCACAAAGTAAATTCCATCAAGAAAAAGTTCTCTGCCATAGTAATGGACTCGAAATCCATTGGGGTTTTCAGCGCAAATAAAATCCTGCCGGCTTAAAATGTAATCCATTTTTTATAAAACTCCTTCACAAGGAGAAAGCTCAACAGATATAAGTAATGAGAATGCAGTCGGGCTTCATATTCAAGAGAACTCAGAAGTCTAATTTAAAACTTTATTTCAGAGCGGCAACATCACACATCTGTCCTTCTGGACGATACATAATCAAAAGCCACAGAGTTCACTCTGTTCAGACACAAGTACTCAAGAGCACTTACAACAAGAATTTTCCCACAACAAAACACGAACACATGTTCCGCCAACACCTGCGAAACTGCTGCATAGACAGAAAGTTTACAGTTTTATGACAGAAAGGAATGTTAAGTGGAAAATACTTCATTGACCAAACCATTTAGAGGCTGATAAAAAATATCTAGATGAATTAAAATAGGAGAGAGGAGGTTTTTGAAGAAATATTAAAGTTAACTAATTTTGATATATTACATATATATATATATATATATATATATATATACATATATATATACATATATATATACATATATATACATATATATATATATATACATATATATATATATATTATATATATATATATATATATATATATAAATATATATATATATATATATATATATATATATATATATATATGTATATATATGTATATATATGTATTTATATATATGTATATATGTATATATATGTATATATATATATATATATATATATATATATATATATATATATATGTATGTATGTATGTATATATATATGTATATATGTATATATACATATATGTATATATATATATATATATGTATATATATATATATGTATATGTATATATATGTATATATATGTATATATATATGTATATTTATATGTATATTTATATATATTATCATAAATAATCTTTCCATAAAATTCAATTGATATTTCATAGCAGTTACATTTTTAAAAATGCCTTTTTACTAGGAATTAGAAAATGTACAGCAAATTTTAATGGTAGTTTATCAAGTAAAAGACAAGAAATTAGGTACAAGTCTTTACCACCTGATCTCACTTATATCACTTTTCGTCTCGTTCAGTTATTAGTTTACGAAAATTTGCAAATTATACGTCTGGTGCCTATGAATATTACACAATGATTTAATTAGTAAAAAGAAAGAGAACTATTTTATCTTACGTAATTTTTCATTCAAACTCGAATATAATTTTACATTAGTTAACAATTTAAGAATGTCTTTTTATTAGAAATTAGAAAAAAGCAGTAAATTTGAATGGTAGTTTATCAAATAAAAAACACTCTCTTTTTAACTGGACTGGCCTTTTGTTAAAAATTACAGCATTAGAAGGAATGTACTTCGCTGTTGTTTCTTAGATGAATTCTTGATTTTCTGCATGACCCATGAATAATTCATTGGGGATATCACTGATGCATCACAGAACACATAGCAAAAGCTTAATTATGGCATAAGAGCTACGTTCCTCTCTATCAGACACTGGAAATCTAAGAAATTATTTTCAACTCCTAACCACCTGATCTCACTTATGTCACATTTTTTGTCTCGTTCAGTTATTAGTTTACGAAATTTACAATTTATACTTCTAGTGCTTATATATATTGCACAATGTCTGAATTAGTGAAAAGAAAGAGAAATATTTTATCATAAATAATCTTTCAGTCAAATTCGGATGAAATTTTATAACAGTAAAACTTTAAGAATGTATTT
>JAGEOH010001948.1:5000-10000 GCA_032207245.1 Pardosa pseudoannulata | reverse complement strand
CTTATCGCAGTCCAATTAGATAAGGGTTGTATTGAACACGACTGTCAGTCAAAATCCAGACATCATGTAATTGCCTTTCAATTTGATACGCCTATTGCAAGCCTTCCCTGATATTAATAAGCTGTGACCTAAAAACCGAACAAAAGTCGGGATTAATTATTTTAAATTCCACATAACCAGTTCTAGTTGAAATGTACACAGCACTGCCAGAAATTCCCTCATCACCACTTATTCCATCAATGTATATCTTGAAAAAATATTGGTGGATCCCATTTATAGTCTCCACGTATAATTGCCTGACGAGTGTCGGATTCTCAATAATTTACTTTATGCTAGTCAAATTAGTCTCATGACAGTAAATCCCACCAAATTCAGCTTTCAGATTTTAATAAAGAGTTAAGTTAGTATATAATCTTATTTAAAAGAATATCATCATTCAGAAAAAGTGTAATCCAATTGGGCATTATTTCTAAAATGACAATTAGTCTAGTATGTTAGTTACAAGTATGATTGTTTTTAGTGAGATAGTACATTTCACTAATATATATATATATATATATATATATATATATATTGTTTTGTCGTGACTCCTGAGTTTTATCTCGGAGAATTTCTCCCTTCTTGGCAACCGGGTTTTCTTATTTTATTGTCGTCTGCTGACCCGTTGCCATGGTTGCATTTGAAGGGAAAAATATCAGTGTTAATGTGAACTTCAAAAGATTATGTAGTGTGCATGGCTTCTTCAAATAAATGTTCTCTGGTGGAATTAATTTTTTTGTGTGTTGATCATTTCTTACAGTCCACTGTGAGTTACAGCGCTCCATCGTTTTGGTCCTTTACGAGTCGGAGCTTGCTATCATTTTTATAGTGTTTTAATTTCCTCAGAGTTCATTTTGTTGTGTTTTATTCCATGATCCTGCATGCTTGTCGCCATTTTCTTTTGAATCTTGAGTTCGTGATATTTTTCGGTGAGTTCATTCCAATTTACTTGTGTGAAACTTTTCAAATATAGTTTATTCATTCTTCTGAGTTTACCTTGATTATTTTTTCCATGTATTTATTGAAATTTGATTCTTTATTTTGGTGCTATTTTAACTTGTGTAATATTCTTCAACTTGTGATGTGTTGCAATTCTAGTGATCTCTTGATCTATTAGTAAATTCTGTGTGAAGGTTTATAGATTCATTTTATTTATTTTCTGTGTTATGAGAATTTAAGTTATTGATTAATTACTGACTTAACTTACTTTTTCTTGCACTTGTGTTAATTTCCAGTGAATTGTGAATTTTATTCTTACTCGTCAGTTTCATCATTTTTTTTTAATTATGCTTTACATACTTCTTTTTCTGTAGTATTTAGCTTATTTTGCTGTGGTATTTAGCATATTTAGATTAGTGATATTGTGTTAATTTATGATTAGTTTGTGCATTTCATTCTATTATCCAGTTTGTGTGAGTTTCGGAATTTATTTGAGTTATTCCATTTCTGCATTTATTCTTATCTTGTTTACCTGAGTATTAGATTCAGAATTAAGTACAATTATGGATTTAAAAACATTATCAAATCAGAAGCGTGTGGCAAAGTCATCCCTAACTAGACTTAAAAATAAAACGCTAGAGGAGATAAATAAACTAGACATTTCTCAATTAAATATAAGGAGGAATAGATTTGATGTGATTAGTGAGGATTTAAGAAATATTTATGATAAATTATTCAATGTGTGTGAAGAAGGAGAAATAGATAAACTTTGTGATGAAAGAGAGGAATTGTTCGAAGTTATAGATGATGTACTAGCTATAATTGATAGGTGTATTTTAAAATTATCAAGTAAAAGCGATGAACCTAATTCATCGAATTTAAAAACATTTGAGTCTAGTGAAATCAAATTACCAACGTTGTCTCTTCCAACATTTTCGGGAAGAGTTGAAGAGTGGTTAAGCTTCTCAGATTTATTTCAGAAAGCGGTCGTAAATGGCAATGAAGCTGAGAGTGAAGCTAAAGAAAAACCTGAAGAAAAAGAAGCTGAACAAAAGTCAGAAGAAAAAATGGAACAGGAAAATGGTGAAGAAAAGACTGCTGAAGCTGAAGCAGACAGTGAAAAGCCATCAGATGCTGCAGACTCTGGTGTAAAGCGCAAAAATGAGGAAGAATCTTCTGAGGTCTCTGAGACTAGCCCAAAGAAGGCTAAAGTTGAAGAAGAGAAGGAAGTGAAAGAGGCTGATAAGCCAACAAAAGAAGCATACTACCTCCCCCATCATGCAGTGTTAAGAGAGGCAAGTACAACTACAAAGCTCAGAGTCCTGTTTGATGCTTCTTCGAAATCAACATCTGGCTATTCGTTAAATGACCTACTAATGGTCGGTCCTCGTTTGCAGCCTGACTTGTATCCACTTTTGATGAACTTCCGCTTTTTTCCCATAGCCTTGCATGCCGACTTAGAGAAGATGTTCAGACAGATCAAAATTCACCCTGATGACGTGGATTGGCAAAGAATTCTGTGGAGAGAATCATCCGAGGACCCTGTGACTGAGTACAGGTTAGTTACTGTAACCTATGGTACTGCTAGCGCTCCTTATCTATCCACTAGAACCTTACAGCAACTTGCCAAGGATGAGAGTGAAAGCTATCCTCTTGCTTCCCATGCAACCCTCAATCATTTCTATGTCGATGATCTTCTAAGTGGGGCTGCTTCGAAAGAGGAAGCTATCGAACTTGTGACTCAGCTCAATAAAATGATGAGGAAAGGGGGATTCAATTTACGGAAGTGGCATTCTAATGATTCCGATGTAGTTAGAGAAACTTCAGGGAATCAAGAAGAAAGGGATCTCTGTTCTACTGAAGATGATATAGTCAAAGTATTAGGAATTATGTGGAATCCTACATTAGACTGTTTTCGTTTTAAGGTAGCACCATGGGAAAATAAGACAACCTACTCTAAAAGGGAAAGTTCTCTCGGAATTATCTCGTGTGTTTGATCCATTGGGGTTTCTGTCACCTTGTGTGATTTTCATAAAAATATTTATTCAAGAGCTGTGGAAACTGAGCCTTACGTGGGATCAACCAATTCCAGAGAGTTTAAGTATCAAATGGAGAAAATTTCGTGAAGAAACTTCCTCTCGTAGAACAAATAAACATTCCTAGATATATTTTAAAATCTCATCTTGCTGAACCTGAATTGCATGCCTTTTGTGATGCTTCAGAGAAGGCATACTGTTGTGCCATTTATCTTCGCTATGTATCATCTGATTTCGATACTCGAATATCGCTTCTTACTTCGAAAACAAGAGTCGCACCATTAAAAATCCAGTCCTTGCCTAGACTTGAACTTTGTGCTGCATTGCTGCTCTCTAATGTCGTTTCTTCTGTGCTCAAAAATTTACCTATCTCAATTCAAAAGGCATTTGCATGGACAGATTCGACTATAACTTTAGCCTGGTTATCATCAGAACCATATCGTTGGCAAACCTTTGTGGCAAACCGAGTATCAAAAATTCAGAGGACTGCTCCATTTTTAAAGTGGCGTCATGTTTTGGGATCTGAAAATCCAGCTGATCTTGGAACTCGAGGATTGTTACCATCAGAATTGATATCTAGTAATGTGTGGCTTCAAGGACCTCATTGGTTACGAGAACCATTACATTATTCTGGGGACTATGTTGTCTCAGATTCATTTGATTTTGACAAGATTCAGTTAGAGGAAAAGGAAGTAGATATCTGTGCTAATAATATTACTGTTGTACCAGAAATTATAACAAAAATATCTTCCTTTACCAAATTAATTCGTGTGTGTTCTTGGATTAAACGATTTCTTAATAATAGTAGGACAAAGACTACTCGAGTGTACGGGCCTTTGAAATCAAGTGAAATTCATTCGGCTACAATCTCTGTGGTTCGTTTGGTTCAAGAGGCAGAATTTTCAAGAGAGCGGAAACTTCTTAGTAAAGGTAAACCTTTACCACATAATAGCAAATTGTTACCTTTAAATGTGTTTTTGGATCAAGACAATGTACTGAGAGTTGGTGGTCGTCTTTCCAAACATTCATCACTATCCTATGATAAAAAACACCCTATGCTCCTGCCAAAAAACCACGAATTTACAAGGAGAGTAATTGAATATTATCATTGCTCAAATCTTCATGCTGGTCCTCAGCTAACATTGTCTCTGTTAAGACAAAAATTTTGGTTTGTGGATGGCAGATCTGTAGTACGCAGTGAGCTGAGAAAATGCTTAAAATGTTTTAAATTCAATCTGAGATCGTCTTCCCAACTAATGGGAGATCTACCAAGTGCACGAATAGAACAAATTCGACCATTTGACTCCATCGGCATCGACTTTGCTGGACCTTTTACTACAAAATGTGCTCATAAGAGATCAGTGATGAAATTCAAATCATACATTTGTTTGTTTGTATGTACGGCAACAAAAGCCATTCATCTGGAATTAGTCTCGGAGCTAAGTACTGCCGCCTTCCTTGCTGCATTCCGTAGGTTCATTTCAAGAAGAGGCTGTCCGACAAAAATCACTACTGATAATGGATCGAATTTCAAGGGTGCTTCTAGACATCTTCAACGGTTGTGTGATCTGTGTCGTAGTCAAGATGTGCAGGACTTCAGTTGCATGAAAGGAATTGAATGGTCATTCATTCCACCATATACACCTCACTTTGGAGGGTTATGGGAAAGCGGAATCAAGAGCATGAAACTATTACTGACAAAAACTTGTAAGACTGCTCTTTTGAATTTCGAGGAACTTACAACACTTCTATTTCAAATTGAAGCATGTCTGAATTCAAGGCCTTTAACAGAACTTTCTAGCGATCCTTCGGACTTAAGTGCCCTTACTCCTGCGCACTTTTTGATTGGAGGTCCCATTTCCCAGTTTCCAGAGCCATCGCAACCTACTCAAGGTATTTGTATTTCTGAAAGGTGGCGTCTCATTCAAAAACTGAGACAATATTTTTGGAACCGCTGGACCAAGGAATATTTACATCAACTTCAAC
>JAGEOH010001947.1:0-10000 GCA_032207245.1 Pardosa pseudoannulata | reverse complement strand
CATTCCGTGATCTATACCTTCTCTGCAGGGGTCCCTAAACTCGACGTGAACAATCGGAGTCCTAAATTCCTCTAGGAAATTTCTCCCACAGATGTGCATGCACGTGCAGACCACCGTGTGAAAGTACCTTGGTACAACATATATTGGCGTTGTCCAAGTGCACTACAATGTTTGAATTCACAATCGCACACAATTAGGCAGAAAGTTACCTTCATGTGGGCCTAGAACCCACGGTCTTAGCACCAAATGCGAGAGTCTTCTTTGCAATATCAAACGGTAAAACTATTTTCTTAGAATTTTTAACAATATATTCAGCTATTAATACTTTTCTTTCATCTCCCTCTCTCTCTTTGTACACACACACACACACACACACACACACACACACACACATATATATATATATATATATATATATATATATATATATATCAGTGGCGTGCGGTCCATATGTGCAGGGTGTGCACTGCACACCCTGGCAAAGTTATGAGGGACAATAATTTTCTGCAATTAAGTCTACCTATCTTTATATGGTATATAATAAATATTATTTATAATATATTCAAATATTATGTTGATTTGCTTGCTTGTATACCCGCAGTGCGTGCGGTACTAGGTGCTGCACCACGTAGCGCGCAAACGAACATAGGAAGTTCTGACGTGTACGCACTGCGCACTAAATTGAAAATCACGCTTTATAAGTATGGGCTACTGGAGAACAACAGCATACTATGGCACTGAGGCAAGTGCAGCTATTTTTCCTACAATTTGCATTCAGAATCATCCGAAGGTACGGTTTATTAAGCGTTGTATTAGAGCGGGGACGTAAGTGCTGAAGCGATTTTGGTTTTTTAACTGGTAAACTGGCCATACGATTTTGCTGACGGTTAATGTTTAAATTTATATATTGTAAGATTTTGTTTTAATGGAAATATAAAAGAAGTATTTCATCAATGTAAAGTGAAATGTTTTAGTGTAGTAGAGTAATTTCGGTAATGTATTCTATTTATTAAAATAATTAGCTGAAAAACAATGTTGTTTTGTTTTAAAGAAAGGAATTTTAACAGAACAGTCCAAATTTTACCATTCATTGTATCTTACAGACAGTATATAAGTTATATCTGTAACACCATATCCTTGGTTTAGTTTTTAAAAATTATCAAGGTGTTTTTCGCAAAATATGATTTCCAAATGTTAAAAAATATTAATAAATATAATTTAATCCACTGACCGAACAAGAAACAGTTCGTGCTGTTGTGCCAGCGTGCAGAGAAATCCTCTGCACGTGGACTAGACTTTCGGTTTGTCTGCACCAATGACCATCCTGATGAGGCACCGCAGCGGCGGGCACCTTGTGGTGCTACGTTTGCTGAATATATATAAGTTTTTCATGGAAGCCCGAAGCGTTGCTTTTTCGACCCCGATATGATACCATACAACAAAAGACATGATTTTCGCTTCAGTGCTAGTAGAATTCTCATGAGTTTAGCTATTTTTATAGTTATAACTCGACTACTCGTAGGTGAATATTTTATTGTAATCTTTAAATTTATATTCATAATAAATAACCCGTTTCAAAGTGGAGAACTCAGATGTCTCAATAATTAAAGATTTATTGGAAAATCCATGTCATATGCACACCCTGCATGAAAATCTACCGCACGCCACTGATATATATATATATATATATATATATATATATATATATATATACATATATATATATATATATGTATGTATATATATATGTACATATATGTATACATATATATATGTATATATATATGTGTGTATATATATATATGTGTATATATTGTGAAAAGTGCTCTTGTAACACTATAAAACTATAAATCCAACAAAATGTCTACATTTAACAAATTACGTTTAATTATTAATATATTTACACATATTTACAAGTTTACTTAATATTTAACATTACTAAAAATGCAGAGAGCAGGAGGCCCTCGCACGTTAACACACCACACCACACAACATAACGGAAAACTAACAGTCTGTCCTTTTTCCACTGAAACAAAAGGTGCGCGCGCAGATGGCCGCTGCGCGCTGCCACAATCTTCCCCTCAACCATCGACTAATGTCCTCATGTCGATGGGTGCAGTCTAGGAGATCTTCTGACTGGGGTAGAGTCTGGCTGTTGATTACTTTCAGCAACTGGACGACCTCTTCTTTTCAGGGGCAACATTGGGTTGCTCTGCCCTTGCCCTCTATAAGGTTGGAGGCATGATGAATGGTATTTACCTATGGGAGTAAAAGGATTATTTTGGGCAGCAATCAAATAAGATGTAGGAGATTGTACTTTATAAATAACATATGGGCCATCGCGTCGTGGCATAAATTTAGCTGTTCTTTCGGATTTGGTTTGACTTTTGGGGTGGAGAGTTACCCACACTTTATCACCTGTTTTGAATTGAGGCGTTTTTCTGAAATGTTTATCAGCATAACATTTATTTTTATCCTGTTTCAGTTCTATATCAGACTTCAACTGATTCATATAATTTGCCAAACGTTTCAAATAAGGCGTTATCTCAGGCACGAAGTTGTCATTTGAGATAATAGCTCGAAGGTCGCGAGTAACATCGTCTGTTGTTCGAAGCTCTCTTCCGAACATAAGAAATGCTGCTGTTTCACCTGTTGTGTCGCATCTTGCTGTGTTCAGGGCAAAACGTATGGTTGGGAGTTTCTCACTCCAAATAGTGTGGTTACCTTTGACAAGGATTGCCAATCTTGGTTTTAAGTCTCGGTTCTTCCTCTCCACCGGGTTTGCCTGTGGGTGATATACCGGGGTTAACACCTGATCTATATTAAGAAGATAACAAACTTGCTGCATCACTGAACTAACAAACTGACTTCCATTGTCACTTATTATTCTTCTTGGGAATCCATAACGTAAATAAACTTCTTCTATCAGGGTGATAGCACATTCCCTAGCTGTAGCATGTTCTAATGCGAAAAGTTCAGTCCATCTAGTAGCGCAGTCTTCTACTATAAATATCCATTTTTTACCATCAGGACTCTTGGGTAATGGTCCAAATAAGTCAATTGAAATTGATTCAAAACGTTGGTTATATACAGGTGTTTGTAGCAAACCTGAAGGTTTCTGATTACTAGCTTTAAATCGGCAACAATCTTCACAATTCTTTATGTACTCTGTAATGTATCTACGCATGCCAGTCCAGTAGTACCGCTTCGCTATCTTACTAAGTGTTCCTTCTACACCATAATGTCCCGCCATTGGGGCATCATGATATTCTTTCAGTATTCTTTCACATTCATGCTTTGGCACTACTAACTGGGCTTCTTCTGTCTCTGCTTCTGGTGAATATCGGTATAAGACTCCTTGATTCAACAAATATCCCCGATTTAGCCAATTTGTAAAATTTTCATCTTTAGCAGGACTCTCAAATGATTCAATGATCTTTTTAAGGTCTGCGTCCTTAAGTTGTTCTTCTCGTAATTCTCTGGGACTTCGTGTTGGCATATCAATGGCAATTTTGCAGAATTGGCAATATTCTTCAGCGTGTTGGCAGAAAGGTCTTGACAAGAGATCTGCCACAACGTTGGCTCTTCCAGGTATGTATTCCATCTTTGGGGCAAACGACTGGACTTGCAAAGCCCAACGAGCAAGTCTTCCAGTTGGAGATTTTAAACTCATTAGCCAACGAAGAGGTTGATGATCTGATGTCACTGTTATATCTTGTCCCTCGATGTATCCCCGAAATTTATTTAGGCCCCAAACCACTGCCAACGCTTCTCGTTCTGTGGTTGTATAGTTCCGTTCTGCATCGTTTAATAGTCTGCTCGCATATTCAATAGGGTGCTCCTCAGCTCCCTCACCTTGCAACAGCACTGCTCCAAGCGCGTAGTTGCTAGCATCGGTTCGCAAGATGTATGGCTTATTTGGGTCATTTTGTCGTAGAACAGGAGGACTAATCAGATGATGTTTTAGGGTTTTTAAATGCGTTTTCCTCTTCTTTTCCCCATTTCCAAGGGCTATTTTTCTTCGTGAGATTACTTAAGGGCCTTGCTATGTCAGAAAAGTTCGGTACAAATCTTCTATACCACGAGCAAGTTTGCAAAAAGGATTGGACTTGCTTTAAATTCCTGGGAGATGGTAAATTTTGAATGGCGGCAACCTTATCTGGGTCAACTTCAAGACCAGAATTGGTAATGTAGTGTCCCAAGTATTTCACTCGGTTACAGGCGAAATTACACTTCTCTCTGTTAGCATGTAATTTAAACTCACGCAATTTTGATAATACTTTTCCTAAATCATCAATATGCTTCTCGAAAGTTTCAGATAAAATTATTATGTCATCTAAGTACGACAGAACCAAAACATCATTCAGGGAGTTTCTGAAGTTATCGATTAGTCTTTGAAATGTCGCCGGAGCATTTTTAAGCCCAAAAGGCATGCGGCAATATCTGTAAGTACCAAAAGGGCACACGAAAGCTGTTTTATCTCGATCAGTGGGATTTACCTCGATTTGGTGATATCCGGATCTTAAATCTATCGTTGACATGTAAGGAGTGTGTTTAGCTTCATGGAGCAAATCATCCATTCTAGGCAGAGGGTATTTATCCGTTTTTATAGTGGAATTCAACTTTCTGTAGTCCACACAAAGGCGAAATTGACCATTAGGTTTTGGAACTAGCACCACTGGTGAGGCATACGGTGACTCACATTCTTCAATTGTGCCATTGGCCAAAAGATTCTCTAACTCTTTCTTAAGAATGTCCTTCTTTAATGGAGACATGCGATATGGTGGCATAGCTACAGGGAGATTATTACCAGTGTCTATATAATGTTTAATTCTAGGTGTAGGCTCTTCCCCTGGCTGAAAGATATCCGTAAACATTTCTAACAGTTTACATAATTGTAACCTTTCCTCGGCAGATAAGTGACTGCCTTCAGTTTCTTTCAAAACGCAAAATGTTCAGCTCAGGAGACACAATAATTTTATCGGATGATATAGTGCTAATGTTTTGCGAATTACCTGAGGATTCGAAAGAGTTTTTATGTGGCACACAAGCTGGTATAAATGTATCTTTCTCAAAATTGAATTTTTTCCTAGGATTACTGTTGAAATACCATTTCCTGTTCTGAGTATCCAAGCTAACACCAGCTTTGGATAAAAAATCAGTACCAAGGAGAGTTCGATTGTCCTTAGCTGTAGGTAATACAAATAGTGTAGTAGGAATTCTTTTCCCTAACAATTCAATGTCTATTTCGGTATTATAAACTTCAGAGAATTTCGGCACTCCGTCCGCGAGTGTTATATTTAAATTCACTTTACGAAAAATTACCCCTTGTTCTCGGAGGAGGTTATACAGGGTTTCTCCAGCAACAGTGTGGCTGGCTCCAGTGTCAGCACATGCTAAACCCCACATACCATTTATTTTAATCTTCATTAACATTGCCTTGGGTTCTTGTATCGCACACGTTTGAAATTTCAAGCAACTAACCTGGGCGGAATCAACTTTAATGTTTGGGGAACACGTAGGGCATTTTGCCTTTATGAAACCAGGTTTCCCACAGCCATAGCAGCTAATAGGTCTTTCGTTAATTTTATTAACAGTTCTATTCGTTGAGTATTTATAATTAACACTATTCTTAAAATTTCTTAAATTGTTTATGGCTCGGCTTAGAATTTTCCATTCTATGTTGTTCATGGTTCGTGTTTCTACCTTTTAAGTTTCTACTTTCTTCATAAGCATCTAGCTTATCAACTAAAGCAACTGGATCGCTCAATTCACTCCAGTGATCTAAAAAATGATCTTTGTAATCCGGAGGACACTTCTTTTTGATTTGATCAGAAATTATTAGATCTTTTAACTGATCAAATGTAGTGATATTAAGCTCACTGAGCCAACCTTCAAAAAAATTTTCTCAAATCATAGAAATAATCTCTCCACGTGGAGTCTGGATTTTTTCTGTGTTGGACGAAAAATTGTCGGAATTTCTCTGCACTCATCTTGAATCGACGTAATAAAATTTTTTTTTATTTCCCCATATTCCGGTGGTTTATCCGGAGAATCCGATTCTATAGCAATTAATTTTGAAATTTCAATAGGTAAAAGCCCGATCAAATATACCACCCATTTTGATTCTGGTATTTTCAAAAATGACAGTTGTCTCTCGAAAAGGTTTAAAAACGTACTAATGTCATCTACCTTCGGGTCAAACTGAGGGATTAACGCTTTAATTTCAAATTTAGATACATCCGTATCACTATCGGTAAGAACGGTTCCTGTTTCCGAAGCATGATTTAAATTTTGTAACTTTAGTTTCTCTAATTCAAATTCCATTTGCCGTCTTTCGGTTTCTGCTTCCTTTTCTTTTACTTCGGATTCTTTTCTGGTGCTAATGATTGTATCCAACAATGTTTTTGTGAATTCTTCGTCATATGAAGTACATCCGGTTATAACATCTTTAATTTTTATTACTGTGGCGTCGGGTTCCAACTCGATGCCTAATTCTGCGGCCAAAACCAAAAGGTCGCATTTTTTACCTCTAGCAAGATATGCCATTTTTATTCTTTTCAGGCCAAACTTAAAATTAATGGTAAAACTCAATTACTGCGAGAATGGCTCATTAGAATGACATAATATGCATACATCTGATTAATCAACTAAACTATATTATTTCGATTTGAAACCGGAAGTATCAATAAATTTGAAGGAATAAAATAATACTTCTTAATTATACAAATATTTCAGATACATAATATTTCTATTAAAAAGAATCATCGATGGAAAATTAAATAATAAGCAACACAAAAAAAGAACATTAACTTGAGCAATATCTTTTGTTATTAATACAAAAATCCAAATTAAATTGAACTTGCACCAATATTCAACACTGAAATATTAACTATCTTCATGAATTATTAATCAAAACAATTGAAATTAACAATATCCATAAGTCCTAATAATAAAAATGTTAAGAAAAATAAAATTCAAAACTTGGACCGAAACACAAACTATTCAAATTTCAATCTTCAGGCACTAAAGGAACTGGCATGCGGTATTTAAATTTGATCTGGATGATCATAATAAAACAAAACGAATTCAGGGTGAATTCAAATCAGAAACTCTTCTTCATTTGTCAGGATGACAAAATTAATAAAGTTCCTTGAGTGCTTGTCAAAAAGAAAAGAAATCACTTATCTGTGGTCATGTCTTCGGCTTCGTGTTTCGAGCCACGGGTTGGGCGCCAATCTGTAACACTATAAATCCAACAGAAACTATCTACATTTAACAATTACATTTAATTATTAATATATTTACACATATTTACAAGTTTACTTAACAATTAACATTATTGACAATGCAGAGAGCAGGAGGCCCTCGCACACACCAGCACAACACCTAACGGAAAACTAACAGTCTGTCCTTTTTCCACTGAAACAAAAGGTGCGCGCGCAGATGGCCGCTGCGCGCTGCCACAATATATATATATTACGAATATTTTTTCACCGTATCGCAATCATCCCCGGATTGATGCCAGATGGACTTTATCAAAAGAACATCAACGGAGGCATTAATTTACCAAAATACGGATACGTCACCGTGGTGATATGATACGGAGACAGTTTTAGCATTTCTCTCATCACGCAAGATGCCGTTCGCATATCTGAAAAAAAATCTTAGGTTCTAGCATATCAATACTTATTTTCTGTTTTATTAGCATAAAAGCTTCTTTTAAGGTATTACGAAACTCATACATATATAAAGTGATTTCTTTGACAACAAATGTATATTTAGACTGATCACTTTAGTAAATGTAAAATAAAAAAAATTATTCTATTATATCTCTAGTATTTTATTTAAATCGCAAGATATTCTATTTTTATATTGATATTTGTGGTTTTAATACGTCATTTCTTTCCTAATAATGTCAAGTCCCTAGGGAAAATGTTATTCTCTAAATTTTTATGTAGATAATTTTACTTCTGTATTACTTGTCTCAGGTAACCGTCTTATATATATATATATATATATATATAATAAATATAAATAAATATATGTATATGTATATATATATGTATATATAAATATATATATATATATATATGTAAATGTAATAAATATGTATATTAGTATATATATGTATATGTATGTATATATATATGTATATGTATGTATATATATATGTATATGTATGTATATATATATGTATATGTATATGTATGTATATATATGTATATGTATGTATGTATATATATATGTATATGTATGTATATATTATATGTATATTTGTATATATATATGTATTATGTATGTATATATATATGTATATGTATGTATATATATATGTATATGTATTATATATATAAAATATGTATGTATATATATATGTATATGTATGTATTTATAATAATATAGTATGTATTATAATATATAATATGTATATATAATGTATATTATAAATGTATATGTATAAAAATGTATATATATAATGTATATGTATGTAATTATTATAAATGTATATGTATGTTAAATATATATATATGTATATGTTATGTATATATTATATGTATATAATTGTTTATTATGTAAGAAATGTATTAATATGTATATATATATATATATATATGTATATAGTATGTATTAAAATATTTATATGTATATGTTATATATATGTATATGTATGTATATATATATGTATAAATGTATATGTATTATATGTATATATGTATATGTATGTATATATATATATTATGTATATATATGTATATGTATGTATATATATATGTAAATATGTATATATATAAATATATGTATATGTATGTATATATATATATATATATGTATGTATATGTATGTATATATATATATGTATATGTATGTATAATATATATGTATATGTATAATGTATAAATATATGTATGTATATATGTATGTATATGTATATATATATGTATATGTATATATATATGTATATGTATGTATATATATATGTATATGTATGTATATATATATGTAAATGTATGTATATATATATGTATATATATGTATATATATAATATGTATGTATATATATATATATGTATATTGTATGTATATAATATGTATATGTATGTATATATATATGTATATTATGTATATATATATGTATATGTATGTATATATATATATGTATATGTATGTATATATATATATGTTATGTATGTAAATATATATATAAATGTATGTATATATACATGTATATGTGTATATATAAATGTATATGTATATATATAAATATGTATTGTATGTAATATATATGTATATGTATGTAAAATATATGTATATGTATGTATATATAAAGAAAATGTATTACTAATTAAGCAGATAAACATGTATATTATATAATGTTATGTTGTATAAAACACACATAATGAAATATATATATACACAGACACATACATATATACACAGAAATAATTACACATGACTAAACACACACATAACATACATATGTAACACAAAATTATATAAATACATTACACATACATACATATACACAGAACACATATATGTATATGAATATACAATGTATATGAAATATACACATACAAATATGTACAAAACACACATACATATAATACACATACATATACATACATATGTATATATGAGCACACACATACACACACATACATACACTTATATATTATATATATTACACACACAACACACACATAACAATACATACACTACCACACACACAAATATACATACACACACACATAACACACAGTACAGTTATTAAAACACACATAACAATACTCCTGTAAAAGAACTCCCATAACACGGGACTGATTTTGAAAACTATAAAAGTTATTCTAAGAAACATGACATTGATAGATAGAATTAAAAAACCACCAGCGCGCGCTTATTGTGATTATTATAATACCGTTTGAAACTCTTCACTGCCATCATATCTGTGGCTCAGTGGTCGGTGCAACGGGCTTCAGTTCGAGAAGTCCCAAGATCG
>JAGEOH010001946.1:0-10000 GCA_032207245.1 Pardosa pseudoannulata | reverse complement strand
GGAAGAATTGCACCTCTGTCAGCAAAAATGCCATTCACACCAGTTTCATTTCATTAGTTGGTCAGTGATCTAAGTTGCAACGATGTCGAAATGCATTTTTCTAAATCTCACCCAGACCATTGAAGTTGTGCGTGATTATGAGAATGGAAAATTGGCAAGAAAGTTAGCTGAATTATTTAACTGCGGAAGAATGGAAATCAACAAATTCATTAAAGAAAATAATTTGATATTGAAGGGGTATGAAGACTACAGAACAAACAGAAACAAATTGTAGCCTTTATAAAAAAAATGTAAAGAAGCATGAAATAAAGTACTATTTTCTCTTTAGATAAGTTTTAAATTTCATTTACATAAGGAATATATGTCACACGTGTTTATATTACGCATTACAGTAATTATCTTATAATAGTACATAAAACCCTTTAGAGCGGCCAACCCCTCTAAGCAGCCAAATATTCTCGGTACGGAGGGGTAGCTGCTCAGAGAGGTTTCACTGTACTTATATGAATATATCTGTAGTTTGAGATTAAATGAAATAAAAAATTTAAACATTTAATCATGTCATTTCTATAAAAATAAATACTTAATCTATTCAGATTTATTATTTAAAATATCAGATTTATTGTCTAAAATTTATTCCAATAGTTTAATATATGAGATTATATTCAAATAGTTTAATATATGAGAAGCAAGACTTGTGAATATCTAAAAAGCAGGTTAACTACACAACAAATTCAATTCCCTCAGGAGAAAATTTCCTATTTCCTTGACTTTGCAGGTTTTCAGACAAGAATCGCATCTCTTTTACAATAATTTTAATTTTCACAAAGTTTTCCTGAAGTGTGGAAACACTGATTTATTCAATTAAAGATATTAAATCTTAAAAAAAAATATTAACACAAAGAATTAGGATTGATTTGATTTTGGATCTAAAAATATTTGAGCGTTGGCAAAAACCCGGTTTTTTTCAGAAAAACCCAACCAAGTAGGTTTTTTCAGGGTTTTGGGTTTTTTTTTTTTTTTTTTAATCAGAATTTTTTCTATAATTTAAAGGTATTTAGATCCTTTTTTGGGAATTTGAAAACTATCAGGTTTTTTTATTATTAAGAGGACAGGATATATAATTAATTACAGGATAAATTATTAAAATAAATTTAAAATGTTAATCACTTTTTAAAGATAAAAATTTTAAAAATCAATTTTTAAATATGCAGAAAATTTTTTTGTCTAAATTAAAGGAAATTTTGAAATCTTAAAAAAAAATTATTCTTTACATATTCTAAAATTTTTCTAACACCAAAAAATTAGTTTTGAATGACGATTATTTTATACTAAAAGTTGGCTTTGAAATAGCTGCATTTGAAGTTTTTTCTTTTCAATAAAATGTATTAAATTATTGCTCTATATTAATTAGCAGTATTGTGTTATTAAAGCATTCAGAAGATATTTTTTTTAGTTAATTTGTAAGTTATATATGATAAGTAGCAGAATTAATTATATATATTATCCCCATGTTTACTTATTTGCAGTTGTTACACCTTTTATTCCCAATTTTTCTTGTCCATTTTTCGATTAATTTTATCACATGTAATACTTCAATATTCTTATTTTTTTTTATCATACATTCTTATTAACTTTGTTTAATTTAGATTTTATTGTGTTTTATAAAACAGTCATCCAAAACAGTTTTATATGTAAATATATATATATTAACCAAATACTTTGACATTCTGTGAAAAAATATATTAAATATAAATGAAAAATAAATCTATATACATATATATTGCATACTGGTTGTTTTGGTTAATTGTTTCTATAGTTTTTTTCATTGTATTTGTTATACAGATAAGTTTTTGTTTTTTCTAGCAGTTCACACCCCCTCAAATTAAAAAAAAAAAATGCTATGCTCATAGTCAAAAATGATATATGTAACATATACTATAGATTTAACTCAATATTTCTATTATTAGTTAAATATGTAGACTTTTAAATAACGATTTTTAACAAACCCAATTTTGAAAAAACTTACTTGGGTTTTTTTGAAAAAAACTTGCCCAGGTTTTTCGGGTTGGGCAAATGAAGCCAACCCTGCATATACTAAAACTGTACCAACATTTATAAATAAACATTTCCATACATACCAAAATTTGGCATCCTCTACTGTTTTCATCATCAGGTGGAGGTGGAAGCACAATCCAGTTATATTTTCTCATTTCCACAGGGACTTTCATTCTTTCAAAATCTTTCCACTGGGATGTAATGGACTCAAAGCATGTTTGACACGTCACAACACATTCTCCGTTTAGTACTGTTAATGCTCCTGGAGGTCTCGAATGCTCCAAAAGGAAAGGAAAATCCTTCACGGATATAGTACAGACTCTCTTACGATATGTAGTAATGCCACAAATGTAACACACATAATTGTGAGTGTTATACCGGCGATGCCACCGATTCTTATCCTCGGAATAAGGGGAAGATTCATAGGCTAACCACTGAGATATCAATGAATAATAACAAAACATGCAAACTAAAGCAGTGCTATCGTTCCTCAGTTTTTCCCCTGATGGAGGTGCATGCTTGGCTAAAAATGGAAAAAATGGCACCTCCTCGGGAGGTTTGTCTATACCTACCGGAGTGGTTGGCAGTGATTTGATGGTATAAGTAAAACCAGAAACGTTCAATTCTCCACATACATAACAAACAATAGGTGCCAGTAATAAAGGTCTAGTTACTGGCACATCTAAAGGCCCAGATATGCGTGGTATGGGTTCTTCAATGCTACTTTGAGATTTAGATGATTTAAAGTCCATCATTAAAGGACTATTAGATGCTGATGCATTTGTAGCAGTTATAGTAGTCACTGAAAGTGTATTAACAGTAGTGAGCAGTGGTTCAATGTTTGGATGTTTCGTTAGATCTAACTTTATATCAGGACTTGATACTTGAATATGTAATGCAGCACTAGAATGAATATCACTATTGAAGTTGGAACGATCGGATTCTGCCTTAGGGGGAAATATTTCATACTGTCTTTGGGAGGGAGGTACATGAGCCGCTTCAAAAACTTCCCACTGATTTTTCAAAATAAGACGACATTGGTTACATGCTAGGACTCTACCATACTGGTCAATAGTTTTGGTAGTGGGTTTGAGTAACTTAACAATGGATGGGAAATACATGTTCTTTTCTTGGGCAACAGTTTCAATATAACACACAGATTCATTGGGTATTGGACGTTCACATAAACTACACAGATCAGGCTTTTTGAGAGGAAAATCACTATTATCTGTCGCAATAATAGAAGATTGAGGAAGCTGTGAAGAATTTTCTTGGAAGTGATTCTCATTAGATAACTTTGAATTAACTTTGTACTGTCGTTGCTGAACTGGCACATGAGTACGTTCAAATACTTCAAATTGGTAACTTAAAGACTCATGGCACTGTTTACAGACTTTCACACGCCCAAAACTGTCTGCTTCGCATGCATTAGAAGGTTTTGGTATTCCTCTGATGAATGGAAAATACATCTCACTTATAGGTAGTGTATTAATAGGTATTAATGACTCTGATGAAAATTCACACAAATAGCAATCAGACTTTGAATCTTCCTGACTTTGTCCACTACTCTTTAAATGCTCCCTCAGCACACTAAAATTTTCTGATATTGTTTCATTTAAAATCTTATACTTTCTTTTTTCTTCTGGTGTATTTGAGAGCTCAAAAACTCTTAACTGGCGAGAGAGTGTCTTAAAACACAAAGAACAAACAGACGCCTTGCCATTCACCAATTTATTAGCACCTGGATGAGGACTTAAATTTAAAAGGAATGAAAAATAAGGTTCACCACTTTTTTCTGGATATGCATGTATGAACCTCTGAACTGACAGCTGAGCAACCATTCCACAAGTATAACATACAAACGATTTATTGGACTGATCTTCACTTTTCTGAACTACATTTGGGGACATTTTTACTGGGTATGTGTGTTCATTTTGTGGGACTTTCTTCCGTTCGAGCTCCCACTGCTGCATTAAGATTCTGTAGCAGTTTTCACAAGTATACACTTTCCCATTGCTGTCCATAGGTTTGGCATTACCTGGTCTTTGATGTGACATGATATTTGGAAAATATGGACAGTTAGAGTTGGGTTTGGCAAAAACACTCAAAACTGTTTTTGTTTCTTGACCACACAGATAGCACACATCGAAACTCATGGCAGGAGATGATGAATTTGAAGTTCGAGATGGAGTCCTTGCTGGCAGACTTAAATCCAGAATGTTGCTGGTTGTAATCTCAGATTTCTCACTACTCCTTGAAAAGCTGAATGATGCAGGATAGGCCATCTCTGGACGTTCGTTTAACTTTGGTTTGACATCTACATTCGTTAAATATGGACTACGGCTATATTTCTGCTTCGGGCGACTGTCCATTTCAGCGCCTGCATTGGAAGTTTCAAACAAAGATTCATAATCTTGCTGTAAATTAACGTCCATACCAGCAAAGGGACCTCCATCTAACCTCTTGAGCCAATATAGCCTTTTATTATGAGGCGTTTTACTTTTCTCAAACGAATCCCACTGCTGCGTAAGGAAAGTATAACAAACCAAACAAGTCAACACTCTACCATCAGGTCTCATACTTTCGGCTCCTTCTGGAGCCTGATGATTCTCGAGAAAAGGGAAATATGGATGGTCGCAATACGGTTTGGAAAATATTGTGTACTCGGCCCTTGGCCCTGCGCAAACATAACAATAGGAAACATTACGGGGTTCCTGCTTGACTAACATTTCTCTCAAAGTCGTGGATGTCATTTTTTACATCCAATTCAGAGCAACATGCGATACATCGAAGTAAAATTTACACACACTTAAATGCATAGTTATATTCAACACCATATCGGTGGACCAGATTTCTTTTTAAAACCACGAAAAGTCAAGTCGCTGTCACATTGCCTATACAATACAAAAAAAAATTATATGTAATCACTCATTAGGCAAACGAATAGGGCATGTTTGGCGTTCTTCAGGTAAATATATCAAAACTCGAATTAAAATTTCTGTAAAATGGCACAATTTCCGTCACATAATGCTTTCAATCATTGTATCGTAAACACAAACACGAGAACACAAAACAAACCACAAACATACAAAGCCGCCATCTTCCACAAACTGCATTTCTCATAATGCGTTGATATCGCTTCACTTCATCGCCTGACAAATGATGCTGTGACAGAGGGTTTTTAAATGCTCAATGTTTAATCATCGTCCCTTTAATATATGTCCTTTTAAAACTGCTGAGAAGATAAAAATGGGCTCCACTTCAGATTAAAATTGAAAACAGGAGCAATGTATTACAAATTATAAGAGGAAAACATTAACCTGACACGGATTTTATGGCCAGCAGAGCGAAAACACTTTGACGAAATTTTCAATTGACAATATTTACTTTTTCTTCCCCCGAGATACAATCAGAACCGTGTGAAGATTTTTCTCAGTATGAAGCAAGTTTTCTAAAAATGGTGCCTTTTAAATGTTTTGATTTTGTTGTTTATGCTGCCCCGTCTAATGGGGCCACCTCTCTGTATTATAGCGTGGCATGGGCCTGGATACAAACTATTATGTAGTGTAACTATTGTGTACACAATGGCTAATTGTTCACCATTCCAATACTGGTCCTGATGGTAAACTTGAACGATGATTCACAGGTTGCATCCACACACTAGGCCACTATAAATGAGCAGAGCGCGTGTATGCATCCACAGAATTTACTGTGCACTTTGGTAGTGCATACAGGTTGCCTTTGATCTTTGAAAAAAAAACCGCTTCCGAAGTCATCCTCCTCAAAGGCCATTTTATCGACTGCCACCGTCGACCTCGATAATCTATACCCCTTCCAGACGGCGGTAATGGCTTGCAATGGACCATGATGTGGGGGTGCCTTCAGTGAATTCACTTGCAATCGACCTTTAAAATGGTTAAAAAAAATTATTTTTAGAGTGTTATATCGCTTGATATGGTATTTTATTCTGAACACAACTATAGTGTTCGGTACATATCGACGTTTCCCCCAACCCTAAGCGCAATGGTTGTGTCCAGCGCTTCCCTTTCCTCCCTTTTTTTTATTTAAAAAAACAAAAATATGACAGGGTCATATAAGAGCAATGGGCTCTGACAATAAAAATATATATCAGTGATATAAAAGAGAAATGGGCTCTAAACAAGCAATCTCATGGGAGACGCGGACAACGGTTCGACCTTCCTAGACGAGGTCTGAACGCTCACACACTGGTTACAATTAGAGATGTAAAAAACCTGGAATTTTGGGGAATAAACCCGGAATTTTGGGAACTTTAGGAAATCATTTTAACAATGTTTGCATTTATTTTTTCAACAGTGGCTATTCAAGAACTAGCATATTATTTTTAAGAGATTTTTTTTTTTTACTTTTGGCAATATATATATATATATATATATATATATATATATATATATATATTCAAGAAATAATAACAATGAGCATTTAAATGATTTTATAGTAGTACTTATGTAATTAATTACCCTGTTAGTCTTAACAAACACATAACTGGTTGCTTCAATTTTAATTGCTAATATAATAATTATATACATTATTTATGATTATTATCTATTATGTAAATTACTTTATGCTAAACTTTTCCCTCTCCTTTTATAATATAAAAATAAATATATTTAAATTTAAAATAACAGTTTATTATTTTTTGTAATGCATATATCATTTAAAGGTGTAATCAAATGACACTGTTGCATTTTGTGTCCAATTCCTACACACACACATTATATATATATATATATATATATATATAGAGAGAGAGAGAGAGAGAGAGAGAGAGAGAGAGAGAGAGACGGAAAGATGTTAAAATCCAAGAAAAATAATGACTCATGGGTTTTGTGACTCTATAGATTATTGCCTAATATTTATGTAATAATAAAAATATTGGATATTTCTCAAAGGAAAAATATACTCACTCTTTCATGCTAAACATAATACCTTGTCAAATATAGTAGTTAATCCCAATTATTCAATTTTTTTCATAGCATATAATAGTTAAATTTTGTGAAAATATCAACTTTTGAGGTTTACCACAAAGACAGAAAAAAATGGTGGTTTTCATTGTGTCTCATTGTCATTGTTGAATTGGCGACTTCAAAATACTTTAAAATTCCCATGTTTTGGAAATTTTCAAAATTCCCTTCCCAAAAAACCCGGTTTTTTCCCAGGTTTAAACCGGGTTTTTTCCACTGCTCACAACTCTAGTTACAATAAAATAAAAAATAAATTAATTAATTAATTAATTAAAAAAAAGAGGAAAGGGAAGCACTGGACACAACCATTGCGCGTAAGGGGTGGGGGGAACGTCAATATGTACCGAGCATATAATAAAAATGTTAATACACGATAATTGTTACTTCATTATTCTTCGGTTTCTGTTTAAATGATTATTTAAATGTTGTGTATCTCCTCTCTTGTCTAAATTCCTTTCTATGTATTTTTTATATTTCTTAACTTTATAAATTACATTGTAATGGGAAAAACTCGGGAATCCCATCTTTTTTTATACGAACAGGATGCTTTATAGCATCCCCTGTGTTGATACAATGCTCTACAAATAGGGTTGTATCTTTCCTGTCATATGGTCCCGGATCAGGGCTCGATAGAAATGTAAAAAATTTGGAATTTTGAAGAGGTGGGAATAAACCCGGGAACTTTGGGAAGAAATCATTTTAACAATGTTTACATTTGTTTTTTCAACAGTGGCTATTTAAGAACTAGCATATTATTTGTAAGAGATTTTTTTTTTTTACTTTTGCAAAATATATATATATATATATATATATATATTGTTACGAATTTGCGAATATTGCTTGAGTTTAGCATGGGACTCTATGGGTATCTCGCCAAATTAGATAATTAGTAAGATTTCTCTGGCCTGCCTTTATTTCTTCCTGTCCATTTTTTATGCTTTGCATAAGTTCAAAAAATTGTTTCATTTCTATCTAATTTTTCTTAATTAATATTATAAAAATTGTTAAATTTAATAAAATGTTTATTGAATATACATTTAAGCAAGCAAGCATTTTATTTTAATTCGTAACATATATATATATATATATATATATATATATATATATATATATATATATATATATATATATATATATTCAAGAAATAATAGCAATAAGCATTTAAATGATTTTATAGCAGTACTTATGTAATTAATTTTAATTACCCTGTTAGTCTTATCAAACACATAACTGGTTGCTAATAAGCTAAATGCTTTTAATTGCTAATGTAATAATTATATACATTATTTTTTATCATTACTTATTATGTAAATTGCTTTATGTTAAACTTTTCCCCTCCTTTTATAATATAAAAATAAATCATTAAATTTAAAATAACAGTTTATTATTTTTTGTAATGCATATATCATTTAAAGGTGTAATCAAATGATACGGTTGCATTTTGTGTCCAATTTCTACACACACACACATATATATATATATATATATATATATATATATATATATATATATATATATGTAGAGAGAGAGAGAGAGAGAGAGAGATGTTATCCAAGAAAAATAATGATTTATGGGTTTTGTGACACTACAGATTATTGCCTAATATTTATGTAATAATAAAAATATTGGATATTTCTCAAAGGAAAAATATACTCATACTTTCATGCTAAACATGATACCTTGCCAAATATAGTTAGTTAATCCCAATTATTCAATTTTTTGGCTGTTTGGCTTCCTTACACGTTTATTCATTACAGTTGCCAGTTAACTATTAATATCAAATCATTTATGAAATGTAAAAATTGTCTTGTGCGATTAGGATAAAAGTAAACAAAATACTTCAAAATTCCCATGTTTTGGAAATTTTCAAAATTCCCTTCCCAAAAAACCCGGGTTTAAACCGGGGTTTTTTCCTCTACTCACAATTCTATATGTAGCTCACGTGTGGTATACGCGATATTCTTTGGTTTTGTTACGTAGCGTTTTTACAGCAGTGTTGCCACTATTAAAGTTCCAACCCTCGTATCTACCATAAATTAACCTTTTTAAAAAAAAATTTCTACGTGAGAAAAGATGGCGTTTCATATTTTTGTCTGGAGTTGCATAACTGCTTAAGCCGGTCTTGCTGATTAAAAACTTTATTCAAGTACAGATAACAGGAGGATGTTTTATGGCTGGTTTCAAATTTATCGTTGTTTTACATCTCCTCCCTGCAGAAGATGCCTGGTCCGTAGAAGCCCGGCAGGCACCTGCAGAATCCCCTTTCCTTGATGCTGGTCCGAACGCATGAGGCGTGCTTCGAGCACTGCAGGTCCCGGACGCAGGAAGCTAATAACCTCGACACAGCGTCTTCCTCGACGTTCCTCTCTCGCTCTGAGTCGATGTGGAGGACGGTCTCTGCACCGCCTATGCTCACGTTCGCATCATCCTGCCCTGCCGAATAGACACCATCGTCTGCTGCAGGGCGCTGGTCCTCGCTGAAAGGCTTGACGAAGGTGTAGCTATCGCCTTCTACGTCGGCGTCCCTGCCTGTCTTCGGTGACGCCCTTTGGTCGATGGTGTTGGCCCCGCCGGGTGGTTCCGTTGTGGATTTCACGCCGGCTGCGATCCGCCTAGGGCGGTGGTACTTGGAGGTTCTCCTGCGGTGCTTCTGCCGTTCTGCTTCCTGGTACGCGATGCTGTGATCCGAGAAGGATTTCAGCACGTCCTTATCTGGAAGACAAAGACATATATCTCGTTGTCAACTCTTTCGCTTACGTATCTGATAATAAAAATAAATCATTTTGTGAATTATTATAAAGCCCCTCCACACTGTGTTCCACTGCAAGCCATTACCACTATGTGGAGGGAGTATGGCTTATCATGGTTGATGGTGACAGACTATAAAATGGCCTTCGCAGAGGATGGCTTCGGAACCAGTTTTTCTCCAAACATTAAAG
>JAGEOH010001945.1:5000-10000 GCA_032207245.1 Pardosa pseudoannulata | reverse complement strand
AAATTTAATTCCAATTCTATAGTCCTATAGAAAAATACTTGTGTTATTTAAAACTCTATGATTATCCCACTGAATGTCAACTAAAAGTAAAACCATGCAGCTTACAGCTGTGGTTGACGTACGGAAGAGGTTCAAGCATTAGTACCTAAGTAGGAAACATGTTAACCGAGAACTGAGTACCCCCATGAAGGCAACAGCTGATATCAGTCACGTGCTTCAGCACACTCCTCACCGAAAATACGTGCGTCAATTCTAAAACCCCCATCTGTATGATGAAAAGGGTAAGTAGAGTGATGCCAACGCTAAATTGCAAGAAAATGAAGCATATCTCGGACTATATATCAAAAGAGAGCAAAACTCAGCATGGGTTTAGAATGGTAAAGCTACTGTTCGAATGAAGGTTCTATATGGCCCGCTGCAAATTAAAAAAATATATGGTATTTATATAATACTAGCATATAGCCCGTCATATGACGGGATCAGTAAAATTTTTACACTATGACTGACCATTTGCATCTAACTAAAAGAAAATTAAACAGATGCTTTCTTGATATACCTAAATAAGTAATAAGGTACATGTTAATTTGTCCGTGACTTTATCTTCCTCGAACTTATTTTAAAAGTTCAGAATTATCTCGAAAAATTTTGGACATGGTAAAATATAGAATTAACATTTATAAAAACTTTACTAACCGTATGTTAGTTGTCAACTTTAATTGATGTTGTCACATTACGTGATACGATGGACAGCAGAGGTTTTAATATTGACAGTGATTATTTGGTGGTATATATGAATGATGCCTAAAATTCATCGAATCGATTGCAAACCGTGTGGTTATGTATAAAAAACACACAAACGAACAAACTTCTTAATTTCCAAAGATAAAAAAATAAACGCTAGATATTTATTAGTCCGTGAAATAGTCTCCTAGACTTTTATGAAAATAGTTTGTTGTTAATGCCGGTGATAAAATTTTCATCGCAACAAAAAATAACCGATGATTAAACTTAAAATTATCACATATGTACCTAATCAATTATTTAAGCCAAATATATATAAAAAAAAAATCATTTCCGTAACATCTGAGTTCGGTGATAAAACGTATGAAAATAATGCAGACTATATCTAAATAATTTAAAATAAGAAATCATTAAAGGAGAGGGTTAAAGGAATGACGTCATAATGCTAGAAAAAATGTTATTTTTTACTATTTATTATGTGATAAATTGATAAATTTAATCGCCCGCTCGTAACTGAGGAAAATAGGGTTTGAAATAATGGCATTAAACGCTCGAAAAAGGGGGTGTAACGTACTGGAAAATAGGTAGGCGAGGCCTTCAATGACACAGGCTAGAAATTAAGGTATTCTTGACTAAATATTTTATTCACTAGAATAAACTATGTACAGATATGTACAAATTCAATAAACGATAACATTCAGGGATCTCGTACAGAGATAATATGCACATACAAGGATGCGTGGGATACCGGAACAGTATGGCTAGGGCTTTAAAACACAATAGCTGGAAACTAATTCGTGCCGGATCTAATGTTGACTCGATCACTCCGTCAGTCGATTAGCGCGGTTGGCTTTCACAGCAGGTTCGGAGGTTCCGAGTGCGTATCACGCTGGGATTCGTGAAGAAAACACAGGATGCAAGTCGATCCAAAATTAGAGTGCAAAGTCACTCTAGGCTGACTACTTCTATGCAAGAAGTTAACTATCAATCAGCAATAACGGGGAAGGAATTCCCAAGTCGAATGTTCGACTATCTAGCAACGGAGACGCTGGCGGTCTCAAAAAAAAAAACAAACTCCAGACACGGAGATAAGAGCGGTCCTCGATCGACCAGGCTCTAGCAGGTAGAAGCCTCGAGAGAAGAACAAAGCAAAAGCCCCCGTTCTAGTCCGGTCCTTTCCATTTATACTCCACAATATCTTCGCTTCTCGGTTCTTCGAGAAGCTTCCCGAGCCAGGGTGACGCAATCTTGCGGTCACTCCCAAGTCTTCGATCAGCTGTCCTGGTTCCAGATGTAGCAATTCTCAGATTCATTAACTTAACCAACTTAATGGCCTTTTTGTAACCGCTAATGGGCGGCAAGGTGCACTCAATTATGTACACAGTAAAGGTCCATTCAACAGGTTACAATGTTCAGACAGTTCGGAGCCGTCGACGCACCGTTTTTCAATTACGGGTTTTTAGACCACCTGGTTCTATTATCGGCTAATCGTGAGTCCACGACGAAAGGTCACCTTTTGGGCTCCTTGTTCGTTTTGGGGTCATGTAACGGATCGTTACACCCCCCCTCGCATAAGAATTTTTCACAGGGTGGATCTCGATTATGCCGACAATTCTCGTGGAGAACTGCAACTCTGATCTTCCTCGTAAGGAACCAACAGTCACTCAGATACTTAATATACATTATACTAAAAAAATAACACTAACTATATCTAAATTATAATATTAAATAATTACAACACAAAAGACAATATGCAAGTATGTACAGGTTACATTCTTACCACATTTTACATGATGCAGCGGCTTAATGCATCTGCATTAGTATTATCTGTGCCGGGTTTGTGAACCACACAGTAGCTATCAGTTGCAGCACCAGCTGTCATTTCAAACCGTTTGAAAAATTCCGTTGTGAGGTGGCTTGTAAACGAAAAGCCATTATCACATTGAACTTCGCGCGGAAAACCTAGATGCCTGAAAATCTGTAAAAACGCATCAGTGACCGCTACAGATCCTATATTTGGCACTGGCACCGCTTCCGAGTATTTAAAAACCAGACCTATCGCGGTAATTATATACCGGTTCCCATTTTCAGATTCGGGTAACGGCCCACAAGCATCTATATTAATTTTAGTGAAAGGTTCACTAATTATCGGAGTTAATCGCATAGGCGCCTTCTTTGTATCAATAGCATTCCCTACTAGTTGACAAGGATGGCACGACTTAACATGCGTTTCCATATCTTGATAACACTTCGGCCAATAAAACAATTTAGCGAGGCGTTGTTTCGATTTAGTTACGCCTGCGTGAGTTCCCGCATCTTCTTGACAGAGAGCCAAAATTCTCTCCCGTAACTTTTCCGGTACCACCAAATCACAATTTTCCTCTCCTAAATGGTTTACCTGAATTTTGCATAACAATTCATGTTTTTGTACGAAACTTTTATGCGCAACTCCATCGGTTACATTAACTAACAGTTCTCTCACTTCCCTAGTCTCAGAGCAATTGTCCTGGCTGACCGCAAATTCCTCTGGGGTTATATTCACAAGACCCCGTTCTGCGTCGGTCAAGTTGACAATTGGAAGCTCATATTCAGTTTCTCCGCTCGTGTCGTGTAACAATGCGGGTCCCTCCTCTGCGCTTAGGGGGTTGTTAAATTCGTCCGTATTAGAGTTCCCGCTTACCTCGAGGGCTTCCGACTGCAACCTAGTAATCGCATTTTTACCTAATAGTCTCTTTGATATCGACTGTTGGTCAGTAGTTAGACGAGATATTACTTCATTCTCGCGCACTACTTCATTATAGTCAGAATCAGAGGATCCTTTTCCAAGCGCGGGAATTTCGAAACCCTCAGTTTGTTTTTTCCCCGGTTCGCGCTTCATCTCTCTGACTTAAAACCGGAGTGTCCGTTACGCGAAAACCTCTCCCTATTGTACTTTTGTCCACATTTCCGTCCGCACTTACTCCCAGACTGGTTTTGGTTGCAACGAGGGGAGGGGGGCGATTCGTGGAAATGGTCTTTTGTTCCCAGGTATGTTTATTTACCTTCTCCCCACCTGCACTGGATTTTTCATTTGTCGGACTGGAATTCCCGTTCCCTAGAGTAGTTCGGGTCTGTAACTTTGCTTGAGCGTTAATTTGCTCAGTTACCTGTATTTTTCGGCGTTGTTCTTCTAATAATGCAGCCGTCAAATTTCCCAGAATATATCGTTGCTGATTCGAAAAATCAGATATGACGCAAGCCTTCGTATCGATATTGCCAAATTTCGTGCATAATGAAACTCTTGCCACCGGTAATTTAATAGCGTGAGTATCTAAGGGCTGATTGACCCATACCGTGTCGCCAGTAAAATCTTGCGGCCTAACATATAGTATCTAAGGGCTGAGTTACCCATACCGCGTCACCTGTAAAATCTTGCGGCCTAACATATCGCCTACAGATGAAGTCATAGCTAGCTCCACTGTCTCTTAAAATTTCAGACGGTTTATTGTTTACAGTGCCCAAACTAACGTACGGTGCTAACAGATCTACTACCTCACTTTCCGTATGGATAGCATTTAATTCCTCCTTACGTTTTAATTCCGGGCAATCAGGTCTAATGTGCCCAGAGACTCCACACTGGAAACAAATAATGTCTCTGTGCCTTTTCCTTTCAAACTCCCGATCATTTCGCCAATCCCGATGTTTAAGTTCATTTACACTCGGCGTTTTTGGCCTTTCATTCTTAACTTCAACCTTTTCCCGGGGAGGGGGTCTGATATTTTCTGCCTTGAATGGTACTGAATATTTGTGAAAATCAGGGGTGCGAGAATCCGGAAATTTTTTTCCTTGCGTTTGGGACCTCCCGGGTCTCCTAAGTAATTCATACTTGTCTCCTAAGTCCGCTACGATATTGGGTGAAACAAAACTTTCCCATTCTTTGAGATGGAATTCCTTGAATTCGCTCCCCATTTTCCGTTTAAGCTGGTCTACTAGCATTAAATCCAGTAGACCTTCATATGTTGTAACTCCTAAGCTGGATACCCAACCTTCTAAATAGGTGCGTATCTCAAAAAGGTAATCCTTCCATAGATTTCCTGATTTCCGTACATGTTGTACAAATTTTTGTCGCATGGCTTCCGCCGATAATTTATAGCGTTCTAAGAGGAGTTTCTTTACAAATTTATAATGCCGCGTTTCTTCTGCCTTTTCCCTTAAAATAATATTTGACACCGAAAGCGGTAATAATGAAATAAGTTCCCCTGCCATCTCAATTTCAGGTA
>JAGEOH010001944.1:0-10000 GCA_032207245.1 Pardosa pseudoannulata | reverse complement strand
ATTTGCTTACTGTGCAGTAAAATCACGTTCACTAAATGTGTTGCATTTTTATATGTTTCATTCATAATTTAAATTCTTTTTCATAGCCAAACAATATCTTTTATTTTTTTAAGCTAAAATCCATTGTGAAAGCACAAATATAAAATCTCTGGCCACTGGAATTGATTATATGTTTGCAATACTTTGAGGTAAATAAATATCTGAATATGAGTGCAAGTCATTTATTTAAACATTTAATTATTTTATATATATTTAATTTTTGAATATTTGAAAATTTCCATTTTCAATAAAGGTAACAATATTTCGTTCTCAACTAATATTTTGCTTATAGTTTAAATATAAATCTTAATACGAGAATTTTTAGAAAAACTCCATTACTGTGCAATAAATCCAGAATCACAGATTCTTTTTTATAATTTTCATGTATGGAGATTTTAACTCCACAACAAACGAATAAGAATACATAGTAATTACTGAATGAGATATGAGAATGAGTATGATTGATATGAGAAAGGTAATTACTTACCTCCTCCCATATTCCGGATGGCAAACTTTCAGCTCAACACACACAATCCATTAAATAATATGACTACGGTATTTTAACATAGATTTAATTAAGAATAACATAACAAATAATAACAGAAATTATCGAATACAAATATTTTAGTATTAAGCTTCCGGTTCGTATGGAAGCGACGAATAGTTCTAATACGAATAAAAGTTTTTTCTGGACGCCACGATTCCCACAGCTTGGCGTTTGTATTCTGTTGCCACTGGAGATTCAACATCCTCCCGCGCGGCCATGGACCCGGGCAGGATGCAAATTTGAGATATAGGCCGAGTCATTGTCCCTGTTGATGTGAGTAGCTTGACCACTCTTGTAAGTTCATCTGGACCTGGGTACGTCTGAAGGATTCTACCCAAGCTCCACTTCAATGGTGGCAGGCTGACATCTTTGATGATGACCAGGTCTCCCACTCTAATGTCTCTCTGAGTTCTCCACTTTGGGCGAGACTGCAAGGAATGTAGATAATCTTGACTCCAACGTCTCCAGAAGGTTTCCTTAATCTGCAATAGGAGTTTGTACCTGGAAGAAATACTTAAAACAGAAGAATTAAATTCTGACTTCTCGGGTAACTCTAATAAAGGAGTTCCGATTAAAAAATGACCAGGGGTCAGGGCTCGGAAATCTGAAGGATCGGAGGATAAAGGAACTAAAGGTCTCGAATTAATGCAGGCTTCCACCTGGCACAAAATGGTGGAGAGTTCCTCAAATGTAAGGAGAGTTCCCTTTGTTGATTTGGCGATATGAGTTTTTGCGAGTTTAATGGATGCCTCCCATAAGCCTCCGAAGTTCGGGGCATATGGAGGAATAAAATGCCATCTAATCGATGGGGCGAATGCATCTTGGACTTGAGAGTCAGCAACAATGTGGAACAGTTTCTTGAGATAAGAATTTGCCCCAATGAAGTTTTTCCCGTTGTCTGAGAAGACATCACTGGGCAGACCTCGACGAGCCACAAAACGTCTCAGGGCGGCAATAAAGGCAGCAGTGGATAAATCTGAAACTGCCTCAAGGTGTACAGCCTTTGTGCACATGCAAATAAACAGGCAAATGTAGGATTTAAAAGTACTTGATTTTCTCTTATGTTCACACTTGGTGGGAATCGGACCCGCGAAATCTGTTCCCACTCTTTCGAAGGGTCGAGCTCTGTGAATTCTTGAGGGAGGTAAATCTCCCATCAACTGTTGTGTAGGTTTGGCATTTAATCGAAAACATGCAATACAGTTTCTAAGTTCTTTGCGTACTGTGGATCTTCCATCTGGGATCCAAAACTTTTGTCGAATCAATGAAAGAGTAAGGTTCGTACCAGAGTGCATACTCCTTTTATGATATTCTCTAATAATTAAAGCAGTTACAAAATGGTTCTTAGGAAGGAGTATCGGAAATTTCTGGTCATAAGCTAATGATTCATGTCTACTCAGTCTGCCGCCTACACGCAAAATTCCGTTGGAATCTAAGAAAGGATTTAGTGATATGCACTTGTTATTTCTTGGTAGTACCTTCCCCTTTAATAACAACGCAATTTCTTCTTGGAAATTAGAATTTTGAATAAGTTTAATGACACATAAAGTTGCGTCTTCTATTTCAGCGGAGTTCAAAGGTCCCTTTACCTTTGTTAATTTCTTGATTCCTTTAATAAATCGTTGCACCCAAGCTACAACTCGGATTAATTTCGCGAACGTAGAAAATTTCGTTAAGAGGTTGCACATTTCATTCATTTGAGTAACAAGACTAATTTGTTGTATTTCTTCTGGCTCCTTCGCTACATGTGAGTCTATTTGACTAACTGGTAATTTGTTTGAGTGAAATTCCGTTCTTTCATAAAGCCAGTCTGGTCCGTACCACCACTCTTGATTTCTTTCTAATTGCTCCGGGTAAAGACCTCTAGTGGCACAATCGGCGGGATTTGCTTTTCCTGGGACATGTCGCCAGGATTCGACTGATGATAAGACTAAAATCTTTTGAACTCGATGGGTGACGAATTGATTTCCTTTAGCTGGAGGATTATTCAGCCAGCTGAGAGCAATTGTGGAATCCGTCCACAGAAAAATATTTTCTATATTACGGTTAAGAGCTTGAATTATGGCATGAGTTAATTCAGCCAACAATAGTGCACACACAAAGTTCTAATCTTGGTAACGTGACTGATTTGACAGGGGCAACACGTGTCTTTGCAGCTATCAAATGTATTTTTATAGGATCTGACAAGATTCGTAAATAAACAACTGCTGCATAGGCTTTACACGAGGCATCGCAAAAGCCATGTAATTCAAATTTAGTGTTCGATGTTAAACCTAGATGGCGAGGAAGCTTTACTTTTTTAAAATGATGAATTTCCCTTTTGAATCTGTTACATTTATCTTTAATCTCTTCCGGCAGGTGATCATCCCATTCTAATTTTGCTTGCCACAGTTCTTGTAGGAGAAATTTTAAAATAATAGTTGCAGGCGATAGGATGCCTAACGGATCGAATGTTCGGGCTATGAATGACAATAATTTTCTTTTAGTGTCCGTATCTTCTCCCTCGACGATTCTTACTTGTAATAAATCATTTTGGACATTCCAGACTACCCCTAATACCTTTTGAAATGAATCTTTGAATAAATGCTCCGAGTTTTGCACTTTCAACGAATCTGGCAGTTGTGCCAAAGCTTCGGCATCATTTGAACACCACTTTCGAAGTTCAAATCCTCCGGATTGCATTAAATTTTGCATTTCCTTAACTAATTCTTGTGCTTCGGTCACCGAATCTGCACCCGCGAGTAGATCATCCATATAGAAATGATTCTTTGCCACCTCATACGCGATTGGAAAATTTTCTTTCTCATCTTCACATAACTGTTTTTACTGTCCTGAGAGCCAAATATGGTGCGCACGAGGTTCCGTAAGTAACAGTATTAAGCTCAAAAATTTGTATACTATCCCTGGGATTTTTTCTCCAGACAATCCGCTGATATTTCCTGTCTTCATTGGTTACATTAATCTGTCGATACATTTTTGCTATATCAGCTGAAAATGCAATCGAATGACATCTAAATTTAACCAGAATTGTAAATATGTTAGCCTGCAGTTTAGGACCCTTTAACAATACATCATTTAATGAATTACCATTAGATGTTTTGGCTGAGGCGTCGAACACCACACGAAGTCTCGTGGTGGAACTATTTTCGTTTATTACTGCATGATGAAGTAAGTAATAATAATTTTTTTTCTCGATTCTTCTGATCTTACAGGAGACATGTGACCTAGTTTAGCGTATTCCTCCATAAAACTTATGTACGGCTCTCTTAATAATTTATCTTTTTTAAGCTTTTCTTCTAGTAAATAAAACCTTTTATGTGCTTGAATTTTACTTTCACCTAAACTGACTGTACTTTTGAAAGGTAACTTGACAGTGTATCTACCCGAAGTTTTATCTCTAGTCACTGTCTCTGCGTAAATAGTTTCTACTTCATGGTCTTCTGACTTAAGAATTTCAGATTCTGTAACTGATTCTAATTCAAAGAATTTCTTTAAGGTATCATTTATGTTCACCGTTGAAACGCATGATACTACACTTTGTTCCTGTGCTGCATAGTTAATAGGACCTGAAAGCACCCAACCTAATTTTGTTGGTAATGCAACAGGTGTTCCAGGCAGACCCACAATTGGAGCTCCTTCAATCAGTAAAGCGAAAATATCGGCTCCTAATAAAATATCAATTTCCTTTTTAATGTAAAATTGAGGGTCTGCAAGCAACAGATATTTTGTGTGTGGCCAATTGTGTTGCCTTAAATGGAAATTAGGGAGAGGAGAAGTAACCCTTTCTACTACGAAAGCTTTTACCGAATGCGAATCCTCAGAAAAATGTGGGGTAAAATAGAATTTTGTTCTACACAAAGAGGTTTCCGCCATAATACAATTGATGCCTACTAAACTGTGCGATGTGCTACGCGACGGTAAATCCAATCGTGCCGCGCACTCCCTTGTAATTAGCGAATTTTGGCTAGCATTATCAATCAATGCCCTACATTGAATAACTTTACCATCCCTGTTCTTTACATTAATTAGAGCTGTTGATAATAAAACATTACTTGATAAACATTGAGCACTATTTGAAACCAACATTTCTGGACTCGAGCTACCGCACACCTCACTAGTCCCTTTATTCACCGAATACACATGCAATAGCGTATGATGTCTCCCATCGCAATTTTTACAACTAAAACTTATGCGACAGTTTTCAAGCTTATGATTTTTATGTAAACAATTTTGACATAACTTATTAAGTTCTACAATTTTCCATCTCTCCATAACAGGCATAGAATTAAATTTGAGACATTTATACAAAGCATGCGTCTGAGAGCATATTATGCATACATTATTTGTCACTACATCATTATTAGATTTTTTAACCAACGCACTATTTGTTAGATGTTTCTTTCCTACATTATTATCCAGTACTTTATACGCTGGGCGGAATTTTGTATCTAATTTCGTAGTTTTGTTTTCACTCATACTTCTCGCTTCCCTTTCTATGAATTTTTTAAATAAGTCCAAATTTGGAATTTTATCATTTTCCTGCATTAATTCCCATCTTTGTTTAAGAGGCTCATCTAACTTTGAAATCATACAATTTATAATCATTAAATCACTTAAACTATTAGATTCTAATCCTAATGTTTGTAAATTCCTTACCGCTTCATTACATGTATCTATCAACTCGAGTAACGTTTTCGAATTATTCGCTTTAACTATTTTCGTATTAAATATTTTATTTATTTGGCATATCGCCAACTGACGCTTATTTTCGTATCTTTCGCACAGAATTTCCCAACAATTTTTTAAATTTTCTTCTCTTAATGAAAATCCTCTAATTAATTTTGACGCATTTCCACGAACTGCCGAATGTAAATATTGCAATTTTTCAATTTCTGACAACTGCTCATTTTGTACAATTGTCGATTCGAATAATTCTTTGAACGAAATCCAGTGTTCCGAATCCACGTAAAAGTGCGGGAGATCAAATTTCGGAAGCTTAACCGATATCGGTTTTGATTTAGAACCGGTATCATTCTCAGAGGTTTTTTTTTAACTTAGTTTTTTCTTCAAGACTAATTAACAAATTCAAAACTTTATCTTGATATCTCAAATATTTATCTACGTTATCCTTCTCTTTCTGAGAAAAATTTGCAAATATTTCTGAAATGCGATGTTCATAATCCTTTAATTTCGTTTTCAAAACCGAAATTCTGACCTGCTGTTCTACACTGCATTTATTAACATTCTCACTGAATACATCTATTTCTTTACATATTGAATCAAACCTTAGTTCGGTTTTCGAAATCTTAGGTGCCATTTTCACGAATTTAAATCTTTTAATCAATGAATAATAAACAATACTAAATTGAACATACTCAAGTTAAACTTAAAAACAAAACAATATTTGGGTTCACTTAAGAATTGGGTACACGCTGATAGGCGCCAAATCTGGTGGCGATAAAGCGCCAAATCTGGTAACCCAGACTGCTTTCTCCTCTCCTCGCCGTGATATTTTTTCGCTTATGTACAATTTAGAGGCCGTTCTTTTTATGTAACCCTTTCGTTACGTTTCAATTCGCCTAATTTCTATTAGTTCCTTGTTTAAATGCGCTTAATTTCTATTGGTTAACGGCACTTTTAACGCAATATTCAAACTGGTTATACTCGTTTTCTGCCATTTTCGCCTGAGGATATTGTTTGATGCACTTCTGTTTGGTTTTTGTGTGTGTGTGAATGAGGGGCTTATCAATAATAAATATGAATGTTTGGTGTGTAAGAATGATATGAATCTGATCTAACGTAAAGATTGATCCGATGGAAGTGCATCCAACGCCTAAAAAGTAAGTGCTTATGTTTTTTTAATTTCAAGTGATATTTCATGTTACTTTAATTGTAAACTCTTTCGTGTGGAGTGAAGGAAGGTTTTTATGTGTTTTTTTGAACGGTTGCGGATTTAAGCAATATTTTTTTAGATGCAGTTAGTGTATATTTTATTTTTCATATGTATATAAAAAATATTACATTTTTAATTAATTTTTATACTATTTATAACAAGATTTACGGGGGGTCAAGGGGGGCAGAGCCCCCCTTGGTTAAAAAAGTTTTTGATAACTCAAAAATTTATTTAAAAAATTAGAAAGTACTAACCTTTTAATGTTCTTTGAAAATTAAAATTAAATCTCTGCGGATGTTTTATTTATTTTTTATTTCTGGTTTATCTTTTAAAATGAAATTTTTAATTATTTTGTGTGTATAAAATAAGGAAATATTTTAAGATTATAAAAAATAATAAAAAATTAATTTTAATAAATTTAATTTTAATTTTTAATAAATTTTTATATTATTATTTACGGGGGGTCAAGGGGGGCAGAGCCCCCCTTGGTTAAAAAGCTTTTGATAAATCAAAAATTTATTTAAAAAATTAAAAAGTACTAACCTTTTAATATTGTTTGAAAATTAAAAAAAATCTTTGCATATGTTTTATTTTTTATTTCTAATTTAACTATTTTTAAATGTTTTGTGTGCTTAAAATGAAATATTTTAAGAATATTAAAAAACAAAAATAATCAATTTTTAATGGTTTAAAATTAACAACCAATTAATATTAAAAAAATAACATGAATAAACAAAATTTGTATTAATATAAATATCATTTTACGCAATTTTCAACATTTTTGCCATTAATTGCAAAATTAGTACATTATTTCACAATAAAATAAGTCAGTTAATTTAGTCGCGCCGAAAATCCGTTGCCGTTCAAAACGTCAGCCTTCCGATAACTCCGCTCGAAGGAGTTGGCGCGATTGGCGCCAAATAAAATCGCCAAAAATAGCAGGCTGTACCCAATTCTTAAGTAGTCCCCGCAAACAAATAATTGCTATCAAACCCATAGGGCTCCAGCTCGAACGGACCAAAAAACTATGGAGATTTTAACTCCATAACAAACGAATAAGAATACATAGTAATTACTGAATGAGATATGAGAATGAGTATGATTGATATGAGAAAGGTAATTACTTACCTCCTCCCATATTCCGGCTGGCAAACTTTCAGCTCAACACACAAAATCCATTAAATAATATGACTACGGTATTTTAACATAGATTTAATTAAGAATAACATAACAAATAATAACAGAAATTATCGAATACAAATATTTTAGTATTAAGCTTCCGGTTCGTATGGAAGCGACGAATAGTTCTAATACGAATAAAAGTTTTTTCTGGACGCCACGCTTCCCACAGCTTGGCGTTTTTATTCTGTTGCCACTGGAGATTCAACAGCGATCAAGGCATAAAATGTGAATACGCGCCTTCTGAGTTCCGAATAGAATTTGTTGCCTTCTTTTTACCTGAAAACTACTGACTACCAGCAGGATGTGCGTATTTCTGAAAAATTCCAGGAACGTGTAATACCTCACTCGTTTGTTTTTTCTCCTTTTCCCTAGGTGAAAGAGGGAGAATTCTCGGAAATTAAAACAAGAACGAAGGGAAAGAAAAGAATGGGTTCCTTCTGAATACATTGTGAATATTTCTTTGCCAGTTAAAATGAGGTTCGAAAACTGATAACATTAACCGATGTAATGATCACATAAAGCAATAATTTTAACATACAAATGAATAGAGAAAATCGGGACCAAGTGATTTCGATAACAATAAGCGATTGATAACATTAACAGCGATCACATTAAGCGGAGTCCACTGTATATAAATTATTATAAAATATAATCAACAAGTTTGCAAAACCAACTGAGCACGTGATACACCGTAAAAATTTTAAAGCGTGTTAAACAGCCGACTCTTAGGAGGCCTGTCTATTATTATTACTTTCTACTTTTACGTGCAATGAAATTTCGTAAAATGTGTTCATTGTTTTTCTGTATATTTTTCAGCCCAAACTTCAACGCTAAACAAAAATGGCTAAACTCTATACGTACCGAATAGGAGTTCTCGTTGTATAAACTAGTAGTCTAGAATAAAAGTTCATACATCACCTAGATAAAAACTTTTTTATTATTATTATTATAATACAAGCTTAAACTAACTACTGCCAAATGGTTCAGGTTAATTTCTTCCAATTCCGTTTGTCTGATGGAATTGAACTTGGCAGATACTCACAAAGTTCTAAGAGGAAATATCGTTATTTCCCAGTTTGCAAAAGAGAAAAATGTTAAGGTAAAAATGAGTATAATTGAAGAATAGAATTGACATATCTTGCTTTTATCTTAGAATATTTTGTTTTTGTCGGGTTTGTTAGCCAAAGCAGGTGGGCAGTGCGGATGTTCTACTTAGAGGATACTTTTGTTGTAGATTTTCTGTTCTTTACTTTATACCTTTCCTTAAGAGTAATAATTGCTTTGGCAGTGGTACTAATTTCAGTTTTAAAAGGCAATATTCGATGTTGAATAAAATATGAAATACTGCATTTAGTGTACGGCTATTTGTTATAAGTTCTTTTGCTATTTTAAACCAGCTGTGAAAATAAAACTTAGCTTACAAATATTATAATGACTCGTAAAAACCTTAAATAGACATAAGGAATTAGGAGTTTTTGAAATAGTTTTAACCCTTAATTTCACAAGATATTTTTTCAAATATCGATTAAAAATATATTTAAATAAATAATAATAACAATAATAATAATTTAAATAATAATAATTATTATTAATAATATATATGTTTAATATATTTATTATCGATAAAAATATATATTTATTATAAAGATTTTATTTATTTGATTGTTCGTTGTAGCGGACTTAGCGAAATTAAAGGTTAACGGGTGCAAAACATATTCATGCCAACACTACATTCTCGTGTATTATACAATAAAACTACCGCTACTACACAAACAATAGTCTATATAAACAACTGCTTTAAATATGTCAATGTCAAAAAAAAGTTTTTTTCTTTCTATAATAATGGAATTTAAACACTTAAAACATTTTATACAGTGATAGTTCTCTACAGTACCGAAATTTCTCGAAACATGCTGCCCCAACTAATATAAAGAGGAGCAAAAACGTAAAGCGACATCACGGATCCGTACTACATTCGAACTGCAATTCAAATAACAGACTGCATATGCAGAACCGTTGCCAACAGAAAAAGCAAAAATATTATGGGTTATGGTTACAAACAGCATTATGATGAACCTAAAAGACAAAAAAATTAAAGTGATTTTAATATTTTACCTTCCCAAATTATCCTCAAGAACACCAACAAATGTTTAACATGCATGTAGAATACTACATGTTAGACAAAAAATAAATAAATAAAGCACAAAAAAACTTTATAAATAATGATAATAAAGCCAAATTTTTACACTTTAAGAACAGCGACTTAATGGAAAAATTAATAGCACTACATAAACAATTTAATTCGGCAAAAAATTTATCACACATTGATATGACGTTTT
>JAGEOH010001943.1:2500-7500 GCA_032207245.1 Pardosa pseudoannulata | reverse complement strand
CACCTGGATTTCGTCCATCTTCACTTTCGGTCTGCTTCGTCGGATCATGGTATGGCTTCATACGTAAAACATGGACAACGTCCTTTGGTTTTCTTTTTCGGGAGGCAGGATCGAAATCTTGCACTTCATAGGTAACGTCGGATAAACGGCGCAACACTTGATAGGGGCCAAAATACCTTCTTAAGAGCTTCTCTGAAAGACCGACCTTTCGGACCGGGGTATAAACCCATACGAGGTCTCCAGGACTATAAAACACCATTCGGTGCTTCGAGTCATAACGTCGACGGTCTTTATCTTGCGCTCTCAGAGTATGAGTTCTAGCTAACTGTCTCGACTCTTCTGCTCTGGAAATGGTCTTGGCTATGTAATCGTTAGTTGCATCATCAGGGCAGAATGGAAACATCGTGTCCAGAGTCGTTTCGGCTTCACGTCCATGAACTAGGTAGAACGGGGTGAATCCTGTTGTCTCCTGCTTAGCAGTGTTATAGGCGAACGTCACAAATGGTAGAATTTCGTCCCAGTTTTTCTGTTCGGTGTTAACATACATGGACAGCATATCGGCTACAGTTTTGTTAAGGCGCTCCGTCAAACCATTTGTCTGGGGATGATAGGCCGTCGTCATGCGATGATCGATATTACACAATTCGACGAGAGCGGAAACAAGTCTGGATTGAAAAACAGCACCACGATCTGTAATAATGACTCGAGGAGCTCCGTGTTTTAGAAGAATCTCTTCGAGCAGGAACTTGGCTACTTCTTCGGCTTCAGCAGTTGGTAAAGCTTTAGTTATTGCATAGCGTGTACAATAATCGGTGCAAACTGCGATCCATTTATTACCATGGGCAGATTTAGGAAATCTCCCAAGCAGATCTATCCCAATTCGATGAAAAGGTGCGACAGCAGGAGGGATAGAAACCAAGCGTCCAGGTGGTACTTGAGGAACTGATTTTTTCCTTTGGCATTCTCGGCAGTGCATGACATATCTAACAACATTTCGGTACATCCCCGGCCAATAAAATCTTTTACGGATCCTGTGGTACGTTTTCGCAAAGCCAAGATGCCCTGCGGTAGGTGCGTCGTGAAAATGCTTCAGTATGTCTGCTCGCAGATGTTTGGGAATGACGGGCAACCATGTCTTTCCATCTGGATCAAAATTCTTTCTGCACAGGACTCCGTCAATTAACTCAAATTTATTTTCGGTGGATGAGCCGATCTTCGGAAGGATCATTTTTGCTATGTCTGGATCTTTCTTCTGCTCGACAGCGAGGTCTATACTCGTGGTTACAGCTAAAAATTGATCTTGCGTCTCAGTCTCTTCATCTACTGGATTCCTGGAGAGAGCGTCGGCATCGTTATGCTTCCTACCGGATTTGTATTTTACTGAAAAATTATGTTCTTGGAGTCGAAGAGCCCACCTTGCCAGTCTGCCTGAGGGATCCTTTAGGGTCATAAGCCAGCACAATGAATGGTGATCTGTCACGACGGTAAAATGTCTTCCAAACAGGTATGGCCGGAATTTATTGATAGCCCATACGACGGCAAGGCATTCTCGTTCTGTAGTAGAATAATTTTTTTCGGCCTTTGTCAGGGTCCTAGAGGCGTACCCTATGACTTTTTCCACGTCATTCTGAATTTGAACCAGAACTGCTCCAATACCATATCCGCTGGCGTCTGTATGAATTTCTGTAGGGCATCTTTCGTCGAATATACCCAATACTGGATCAGATGTAAGCGCCTTCTTAAGGTTGTCAAAAGCCTCTACCTCTTCAGGACCCCAATGAAATTTCGCATCGCCTTTCAACAGCATCTGCAGGGGCTCGGCGATATAGCAAAAGCCTCTAATAAACCTTCTGAAGTAGGAGCAAAGCCCAAGAAAGCTTCGTACGTCATGTAAGTTCTGCGGAGTAGGAAAATTGGTCACTGCTCTCACTTTGTCAGGATCTGGACGGACACCGCTACTGGATACGAGATGGCCTAGTATTTTTACTTCTTGAGCAGCAAAAAGGCACTTCTTGGGGTTAAGCTTGAGTCCAGCTTGTTGAATGCATTTCAGGACTGTCCTTAATCGGATAAGGTGATCTTCGTAACTTTCTGAGAAAACTACTATGTCGTCCAAGTAACATAGGCACATAGTCCATTTAAGATGGCGTAGCAAATTATCCATCATTCTTTCAAAAGTCGCCGGTGCATTGCAAAGTCCAAACGGCATGACTTTAAATTCGTATAAACCTTCTGGAGTAATAAAGGCAGTCTTTTCACGATCCGCTTCATCCACTTCTATCTGCCAGTAACCAGATCGGAGATCCATGGAAGAAAAGAACTTTGCGCCTTTTAAACAGTCTAGAGTATCGTCAATACGGGGCAGAGGATAAACATCTTTCTTCGTGATTCTATTCAGTTTGCGATAGTCCTCCACGCAAAAACGCCAGCTTCCATCCTTTTTCCTTATGAGTACGACGGGAGATGACCACGGACTCTCAGATGGCTGGACAATACCTTGATCAAGCATTTTCTGAACTTCTTCGCGAATTATGCGTCTTTCAGTCGGTGAAACTCGGTAAGCCCTTTGGTAGATTGGAGCATGGTCACCCGTATTGATCCTGTGTTTCACATTTGTCTTTGAGGCTGTCGACTTGTTGGCTTTTGTAAAAATTTCCGAAAAGGTTTGTAAGAGCTCGACTAATTTGCGTTTTCTTTCGCTGCTCAACTCAGGGGATATCATCATTGTATAATCTGTATTGGAATTCGTCGGCTCCTGCAGAGTACTTGTACTTTTTGTTGTTTCCGCAATCTCGCATATCTGCCCTTCATCCAGGAGCTCAGCTTCGCCTACGTACATTCCTTTAGGAATGACTTGATCTTTGGCTTGCATGTTGGCAATCCAAATTTCACTTCGTCCATTATGGTATAAGGATACCATAGATGGTGTAGCAAGGTTTCTTTCGAGCAGCAAGTGTCTATTGCCCTCCACGATTACGCTTATGTTTCTTCCGACATCTAAACCTGATACTGCTATTCTTGTCAAGGATCGTGGCTTAAGCTTGTAGTCCTTCGTGGCATACACCTTCCAAGCGTCTAGTGCTTTGGTTTCTTGGCCAGGATCTTCTAACAACAGTTCACTTCTGCCACAGTCTATCACAGCTTGAGAAGCTTCCAAAAAGTCCCATCCGAGGATTACGTCGTGACTACAATGCTGTAGGACGATGAATTCAACAGGCAGCTCTCGTCTATTTATAACGACACGCAGAATACATTTTCCCAGTGGCCTAACAAAATTGCCATTAGCGACTTTCAGCATAGTGTTCTTGGCGTCAGCGAACATAACTTTCTTTAAGGATCGACGAAACTTATCGGAGACGACAGAAAACGAGGCTCCAGAATCTACTAGAGCACGGATCGGCTGATTATTTACTAGAACATCGAGGTGGTTACCCGTCATCCTTGCGGCCGATGGAGGATTTTCATAACATGCGGCCTCACCTCCTCGAAAGGTCGCTCTGCTTAGTTTTCCTCGTTTCTACGGCTTGGAGATTGACCTGATCGACGATATGGCGACGGCGATCGGAAACGACGGGTTGGTGATCGGCCTCTAGTAGGACTAGGAAAAGAACGGCGTTCGGGGCTGGGTCGGCGAAACTCATCGTCAGCGTCATCGACGTTCTGTCGGCGGGCTCGATAATCGTCAAAAATGGCCTTTCTCTCACGGCAATAGCGTACGACGTGTCCAGGGCGTCCACAGTGGAAACAAACTGGTCTGTTGTCGGTCGTTCTCCATAGGTCCGTTTTCCTGGGCTGCGGTGCTGATCTCTGGACAGAACTTCTAGGTTTCCTCGTCACAGCGGCTGCATACGTGGGACGTCGTTGGGCGTCTGCAGACTTTACGACCACTGGCGCCAAAGCTCTTTCGACTTCGTCTTGGATGACGGTCTGTAGCGGCTGGGAATAGGGGTCCGGAAACTCGTCGACTTGATTTACTAATCGATTTACCTCTTCGCGTACAATTCTACGGATAAGAGACACTAAATCTGTCTCTTCCTCCATGGTTGCAACTGGTACGACGTTTGGTAGTCTCTCAAATTTTCGGCCAATTCTTTTTTGCCTCATGTCCTCAATGTAATTACACCACTTGATAAAGTCAGCTGTAGTCTTCACTTCTTTCATTAAGAGCACTTGGTACATATCTTCAGCCACTCCTTTCATTAAGTGAGATACTTTCTCGTTGTCGGACATTGAAGGATTGACTTCTTGACAAAGCCCTAATACACTCTGAATGTAGGACTGAGTACTCTCTCCTGCCCTTTGAGCTCTACATTTTAGTTGTTCTTCGGCCTTTTTTGTGTACTTGAGACGATCGCCCAAAAGTTCATTTAAACCCCTCTTGAATGCGTCCCAGGAGTCCAAGGTATCTTCATTATTTATGTACCACTGTTTGGCCGTACCGTCCAGGAAAAAATAGACGTTTGCAAGACACATCATTTCATCCCATTTGTTGAACTTTGCCACTCGATCGTATTCTGCAAGCCATTTCCGAGGGTCATCTCCAGGCTCCCCACGGAAGGTTGAAGGGTTTCTTAGGAGCGGGTAGGTAGGAGTTACCACGACAGGCTTTGTATCTTCGGGCATTATTTGCTTCTTTCTTTTTTCTGGGTCGTACAGGCCAAATTCCGGAGGTAATCCTCTTAAACGGAGACTTCTGCGAACACTGTCAGAGTTATCCACAATGGCGAAATCGGTACCCGGCGCCTCCACCAAATTTGTCACGAAGATTTGAATGAACACACCGTTTAACTTAACAGAACAATTTATTGAAGCTAAGTAGCAACTCGCAACCTTACAGGATCAAGAAGTTGCCTACAACTAGTGGGTATCAGCTTTTATACCCGAACAGAATATTCGAGAAATAAATAATTTACATATTAAAGAAAGATCTAGAAAGTTCAAGAACATAAGGAAACAATAAATAACATTTTTAAATTAAAAATCCGTACTATGGATAAACA
>JAGEOH010001942.1:0-10000 GCA_032207245.1 Pardosa pseudoannulata | reverse complement strand
AATTTAACCCTAGACAGTAAAAAATAAATAGGAAAGTGGAAAGTGATAAAGTAAATACTAAAGAGTAGGAAGTTTAGAAAGGGATAGGGAGTTTTTATGATGATGCAAGCATCAGAATTTTTTAAAATTTTAATCAGTTTTTTTTTGTTATTTTTTATATTTTATAATTTTTTTTTCTGTGTAGAAATACACAAGACATAATAATTAAAAATAAAAGAGAGGAAGTTAGGGAAAGCGGAAAAGAAGAATGAAGTATAAGAAATGATAGAGTGCTAACTTGAGTAGAAATAGCAAGAGTCATTGTGGCGCCATCTAATATCGGCGCGAGGAGTTATTAAATTAATAATTTGGAATAAACAAGAATTTGGAATAAGCTATGATTTTAGGGAAGCATGGCAGCTCTTGGCCGCTTACGATTTCTGGTTTCCCTGAAATCATAGTCAGGCAGCTCGGCAATTATTTCATTATTGATATTATTAATGCTTGAGAGAACATTGTTTAAAAAATTTATTATTTTATATGTATAATATTTTGTAAGAAATTATTGGTAGCGGCATTTCCACACTATATTATATTTTAAGTATTTACAAGTTTCATAACATGAAAGTAATTAAAAAACCTAAAAATACTTTCATTCGAAATTTACATCGCACTGGACATCGCACTGGAGCTTCATTACTGACTCTCCTGGGCCTAGCCCTCTGAGCCAGCATACTTGATCACATGGTCATGAGACATAACATTTATTGCACACGAAATTAAGGACTGGAATACTAACTGAATATTAACAGGTAGAACAAAAAATAAAAGGTAGAAAAATAAAAAGGTTCACGAGTTCGGTGAAGGGTACACAAGTAAAATAAGTTAAGTTAATAAAGTAAAATAAGTTAAAATATCGTAAACTAAATCGCTATCTCAGAGCAGAAGAAAAAAAAATATCTTTTCGAGTATTTTCCTAAAGCTAAAAGTTTTAAAAATAACAGTTTTCCTACAAATGTTCATGGAAATAGTTGAATAGGAGTGCAAATACATAGTAACGATATAAGTACAGGAGGGACTAAGGAATCTTAAGCCCCGCCTCTCAAGTTTTTGATTTTTTATAAAATTTCTATGAGCAGATCAAATAATACAAATTAATAAAGTTGTTGGGATGATAGATTAAGAATATTTATATTAATCTATCATTCCATCTTTTTTTATTATACTAACTTGTAGTTAATAAAATTAACAAATAAAACTAATCAATTTCTTAGCTATAATGTCCGCCACGATCCCATCAACTCTTTACTCACAGTTATAAATACATATACAAATATAGTAATGATAGCTTAGAGACTTGAGAATCTCTAGTATTAATAGTATTACGAAATAAATTATTCTTACTAGTTTATCATAGTCTGCACCGTGTTTATACTAATTTTAATTTCTTAACTACATTTTTTTATCTGTAATAATAAAATTAATATCACAGCAGATGTTACTTATTAATTGTATGGGCATAGTATTTTCTCAATAATTTAGTAGCCTCACAACAGGGGATAAGGCCTTCGGTCAATGAACCCCAGTCTACACTCCAATTAGTTCGAATTCTACGAAAGTTAATTTAAACCAATTATTGATGTTTTCTGAGATGAAACCAATGGGAAATCTGATAACATTCTTAATAAGGTCTTTAAGAAATTCTTTAACGTAATTAATAATGATCTTATCCAGTTCACAGTAGCGGCCTAAATATACAATAACCAACTATGTATAAAACTCTTTTTTTCTTATATTATCATGTCACGCGATAAGGTGGACGGGTGGAAAAGGTGTCAATATTAAATATGTTCATTTGGCGGCATCAAGATGATGGGAAGGAAGTTTTTTTATAGCACAATTTGGTATATTGTCAAGGCCTGGGAACTTATAGTTCTTAATCGAATTCTCTTACTTCATTAACGGTTGATTTGTGAATTACGTACGTAGTAGTTGAGGAAAGACATCGTTTACGGCCACATTAGAATGAAAATCGTGATCTTCGTCCACTAAGTCCGCATTGGGAGCAAATTGAATTTAAAACGTATCAGCAATTGCCTTAGCTTTGTTAAATTGATCAAAGTGCGTCATCGTGGTTCCATCTATTGGAGGGTAATAGTGTTTCGATCTGCCACAAGGTTCTTCTGAAATTTTCAGATAGAGTTATCTCCGACGACGAGATCGAAGATGAACTCAGCCCATTTCTCATCACGGTGATCGCGAATTCATATTTTTACATCATCACGAGGGCAAAATATTCTATGTGAATTTATTACCTCTAAAGCTATTTATTGCTCTGAATAGCTATTTAGCTCTCGTTAGTCGTTTATTATTCTAAAGTAACTCTTTTTACTCTACTCTAAATAAACAAACAAAAACTCTAATTTACCGACCATAATTGCCGTTTTTATTTGCATATACACAAAACGAAACTACACCAAAATCTCTAAACAATAGAACACTCTTAAAACACAAAAGTGCACAACGTTGCCATTTCTGAAACATAAACTGTACAAAAACATAGATAATAATATGAATAGATAGTGAATTACAAAACATAGAGCAAAGAAAAATGTAAACAAAATACTAAGAGTCAAAATATTGTTCATCCTCCCACCTTGCAATATGAAATTCGGGATTGAGTATTGCAAAAAGAAAAAAAATGAAATAAAAAATAAACACTGTTCTCACAAGTCCAATCGACGAGGAACTCTAACTGTCCTTCCCGATTTGGTTAATGTGGGCGATTTTAAGTTGGTGTGGATTATCTTATTGGTTATTACAGGTAAATCATCAATAGGAGTTTGCTCTATGGAAATATTTTCGTATTGTCGACCTCCACTAAATTTCGATGGAAGTTCCTCGGCAGCCGACAATTCCAAAGGATAAAGGTTTTGTACAGCTCTTATGACTTCACCATTTTGCACTTTAATTCTGGCTCGTCGGCTTTCACCGTCGGTACCTGGAAATAATTGTATGATCTTACCAAGAGGCCAATTTAATCTCTTTTTGTCATCGCTTCCAATTAAGACAATGTCTCCTTCCCTTAATTTACAACTTTTAGCGAATTTTTTGCTTGTTGTTTTCAAAGTTCCCAGATATTCTAGGCGAAACCTTTTCTTGAAAGCCTGGTAAACATTTTGAATATGACGCAATCTACATTTATAAAAGTTAGAATTGAAGTCATGTTTTATAATTGGCACTGAATGGTTTTGTATTTCCCGTAAAAAATTTCCAGGTGTTATGGAAGTGAGACTTGAATCAGCTGATACAACTGTTAACGGTCTATCATTTAAGATAGCTTCACAATTACACAAAACGGTACACATTTCTTCATAACTAAGGCAGGCTCTTCCAAGAATTTTCCTCAATATTCTTTTCATCATTCCTACGAGGCGTTCCCACCAGCCACCCCACCATGGGGCGCCTGGGGGAATGAACTTCCAAATAATACGTTCATCAGCTCCCTTTCTTGAAATTTCATTGAAATCAATTGAAGCAAATGTATTGCATGCCCCAACAAAATTTGTTCCATTATCAGTATAAATTATGGATGGCTTCCCACGTCTAGCAGCAAAACGATGAAATGCTTGTAGAAATGTATCTGTCGTTAAGGATGTAACCAGTTCCAAATGAACACAGCGGTACACTGCGCACGTGAATAGGCAAATCCATGCCTTCTTGTATTCTCTTAGAAATATAGGTCCGGCATAATCTATGCCGGTTATTTGAAACACTGAGGCATCTTGTACCCGATCTTTAGGAAGTGGTGGTGCTGGTGGGTTAGCATTTTTGTTTGAATAACGCTTACAGGTTATACAAGTTTTCAAAACAGATGACACAACTCTTCTTCCCGATAGTATCCAAAATCTTTCTCTTAAAGAATTTAGGACGTGAGAAACTCCAATATGTCCTTTCAACTTGTGTTCTTCCATAATTAAACTTCTTACAAGAGTATGATCACTTGGCAAAATAGCAGGAGTTCTGAACTCAGATGTATCTTCTCTTTGAAATATAGCTGTTTTAGTTCTAATAATCCCATAATCTATGAATGGATTAAGACTTAAAATCCGTTTATCTTCTATTCCATTAAAGGATTCATTTTGTATTAAACGAACCAAGATATTTTCTGCTTCATTTATCTCAGATACAGTAAGTTCATATTTTCTCTTGTTTTGATGTTTACAGTTGTAAACAAAACGACATATCCAAGCTACAAGTCTGATTGTCTGACGATAACTTGAGAATCTTGTAGCAATTATTTCACTGGCATTAAGATTTATTAAGGACGAAATAATCCTTTTCTTTTTCTCAAGCGCTATTTCTTCTTCATCAGCACTAAAATCTTCTTTTGGCCATTCTTCTGGTGATAAATATAACCATTCAGGGCCTTCCCACCATCTAGATTTAATTAAATAAGAAGCAGAGCATCCTCTACTGGGCAAATCAGCAGGATTCAGTGATCCTGGTACGTGTCTCCAAGATTGAACAGAAGTCAATTGCTTTATTTCCTTAATTCGGTTGTGAACAAATACGTCCCATACTTCATTCCTCTGTATCCAAGCTAGTACAGTAGACGAATCTGTCCAAAAATAAATATCATCAGCTTGAAATTCAGGTATTATGCTGGATGCTAAACGTGCACATATTGTAGCTCCAAGAAGTTCCAATCGAGCAATTGTTGTCTTTTTCTTTCCGCTGGGGGCAACTCTCGCTTTGGCTTGCACCAAATGAACTTGAACAGAATCTTTTGTTTGTACTCGAACAAAGGCCACAGCTGAATATGCAAGCTTACTCGCATCACTGAAGAAATGAAGTGAGACATTTTCCAACTCAAGATCACAGTTTAACCATCTTGGTATTCTCATTCTCTCCAAACACTTCAAATCATTCAACCATTTACAAAATTGTGATTTTGAATTCGAGTCAACTTCTTCGTCCCAAGATAACTTAACTTCCCATAGGTGCTGAAGTAAAAGTTTCGGCACAAGAGTTACAGGGCAAGCTATTCCTAAGGGGTCGAATATTTTATGTGTAGTAGCTAAAATCTCTCTTTTAGACAAAATTTCTGGTAGATTGTAGGTGATGTTAGTAATATTGAGGTAAAGGTAATCTCCACATCGTTCCCAAACCATTCCTACTACATTTGTTGTACTAGAGGAATTATTTGTTGAGCCACTGTATTCCCAACCACGTAATTCTAGTTTTCTTGTAGCTAAAGTATCTGAAGCAACTTGCATGAACTGATGCAATTCTAAATCATTCTTTACACTCGCTAAACAATTATCGACATAAAAGCTCTTCTTTAATTGCTCAATAATATCTACTTTATACTTTGGGTTTCCATTTAGTTGTTTCAAAGTCGATTCTAGAAGGTAGTGAATTACAGAAACTAGCAAGAAAGGACTGCTTGTAACACCAAATACTACTCTACAGTGCCTGTAACACTTCAGTTTTCCATCAGCTCTATACCATAAGAATCTTAGATAGTCTTTATCTTTAGAGTTGAGACTTATTTGCAAAAATGCTTTTCGTATATCTGCAGAAACTCCTATTCTGTTCATTCGGAATCTATGAAGAATTGAAGGAATCAGTTCGATAAGGTTTAGACCTTTTTCTAGACAATCGTTCAAACTAGGTGATCCTTTCTGTTTGGCCGAGGCATCAAACACTGGCCTGATTCGTGTAGTGCTGTTTTCTTTTACTACATGTCGATGTGGTAGATAATGGCATGTTACATCAATTTCGCTTTTTGGTACTTCTTCTATGACGCCTTCACGTTCCCATTCACTAAACACTTCTCCATAAGCATCATAAAGTTTCTCAGCTTTTAGTCGTTTTACTGTAGAATCTAATCTTTTTACAGCTAAGTCATAGTTATCTTTTAACGGTAGATGGTTATCAAGCCATGGTAAACTGACTTGAAAACGTCCCTCTTCGTTTGCTTTTACAGTAGACAAGAAATGATCTCTTGCCTCTTTTTGCAGTTCCAGTTTATTTTTCTTCTCTGAGGGATCTAGAATTCCAAGTGAATCTAGAGACCATAGATCGGATATCAATGTCTCCTTATTCAACATGGATGTGACCAGCAGTGCTGAATTGTCCGAGATCTCACGCATACCATTTTTCCCAAAAAGAGTCCAGCCAAGTTTAGTTTCTATAGCAGCAGGGCCTGAAGTAAGCAATTTAAATCCTCCGGTCATCAACTTACCTGCAATGTCAGCGCCGATAAGTATTTCTATTGGTCCATTACTATCGTCGCATACAGAAATATTGCTCTCTTTAAGCTCTCGAATCCACTCGCCTTTTCCAACTGGTGGTATACTTCCACAAATAATATCTTGGCTAAGAGCTTTGAAGTTACAATGATAAGTTCCATCCGTTTTAGATAAGAACACCGTAAAAACATCGTGGTTTATGACATCAGTACATGACCCACCAAATAATGAATGGCTCAATCTTTCTTTATATGAACTCTCAAATTTCATTTCATCTGCTGTGCTTTTTTAGAATATAAGATCTTTGTGAAGCTGAATCGATAATAGCACGGGCTTGGCGCTTTTTATCTCTCCCTTTCAACGTAACCATTAAAGTTTGCAAAAACACATTTGGTGTTCTCGCCAAATTGGCGAGGGTTTCATCTCGCGGAGGTACTGCATCGGTATTTTCATCCCTACTCATGCCAACAGGAACTGGAGATTTTGATTCAGCTTTGATATTTCTACATAAAAGTATGTGGTGTTTCTTCCCACAAATCACACACGATGTTCGTTTTTTTGCATTTAGCTATTACATGTTTTCTGTCTAAACATAAAAAACAACTGCGACTATTTAGGACTGCTTTTTGCCTTTCCTCAGATGACATCTTTCTAGCTTTAAAGCAATCACCAGATGCATGATTTCCAGTACAAAAAATACATGCAGTTGAATTTTGCTCAGATGTTGCTATTAGAGTAGAAGCAGAAGGTGTTTTGGAAAATTCTCCACGGTTTCTGAAACCAAAGTGTTTAGCATCTGTCTAAACATAAAAAACAACTGCGACTATTTAGGACTGCTTTTTGCCTTTCCTCAGATGACATCTTTCTAGCTTTAAAGCAATCACCAGATGCATGATTTCCAGTACAAAAAATACATGCAGTTGAATTTTGCTCAGATGTTGCTATTAGAGTAGAAGCAGAAGGTGTTTTGGAAAATTCTCCACGGTTTCTGAAACCAAAGTGTTTAGCATTCCCAGGCTTAGGAGTCTGATGTTTAGTAAAGCACTGAGTAGCTATAGATACTCTCTCTTCACCTTCAATTTCATCGAGCAAAAATGAAAGTAAACCATCTAAATCCATGCGATGTGTTGACTCGTTTTTCTCTTTCTTCTCTATTTTCTCACTACTTTCAGATTCTCTCTGACTGCGATTAATAACTCGGAACCTTTGCCATGCTCTTAATGTATCATCCGGTAATGACGATTCGACTAAAGGATATAGCATCGCCGCATATTTATCTCTAGCAACACCCAGAACTTCTAATGCTCTAAGTTTTGATTCTAAGTTATCATAGAGTTTTCGTAATGAAAATTTCTGATGGGAGTTTTTCAATAATACTAACGAAAGGAGATCTCTAACATAAACTTCTATAAGAAGGTCTTCTTTCCCAAAACGCGATTGTAGTTGCTGTAAAGCTTTACTATAACTTTCACCACCAGGCGGAAAGCTTTTGATTAACTCTTCAGCAGATGACCCTTTTTCCATTGACTGTAATAAATATGCAAATTTATCATGATCATCTAAATTAGGATCGGTATCGATCTTTTTAAACTGGCCCCAGAATCCTAACCAGTTTTTGATATTCCCATCAAAAGTCGGGAGTTTAAGCTTAGGATAACGAATAGTAGCATTTTGAGTTACGCTTTCATTAACAACAGAACTGTTTTCCTTTTCAGCTAAAAGCGAAACTAATTTACGTTCTACCACTCTCCACTTATCAATATAGCATTCAGACTCATCATACTCATTATCTATCACAGTTTCATCTTCCGCAATTTTAATCAATTCTCCTCTATAAGTCTCTTCTGTCTCTAACATTGGTTTTGCTTTCTCCTCAACTAATTTAAGTTTCGAAATTTTTTCTTCTAACGATAAATCATTTTCATTCTTCTCAAAATCATTTAAAGCTCTTGTAAACAATCTCCTAAACTGAGATCGTTTGCACTTCAAAACGTCCATTATAAATAAAAGAAAGAATTCTACTTACAGATAACAGTCCTGTCGCGGACGCCAGATGTTGTAAATTCTATGTGAATTTATTACCTCTAAAGCTATTTATTGCTCTGAATAGCTATTTAGCTCTCGTTAGTCGTTTATTATTCTAAAGTAACTCTTTTTACTCTACTCTAAATAAACAAAAACTCTAATTTACCGACCATAATTGCCGTTTTTATTTGCATATACACAAAACGAAACTACACCAAAATCTCTAAACAATAGAACACTCTTAAAACACAAAAGTGCACAACGTTGCCATTTCTGAAACATAAACTGTACAAAAACATAGATAATAATATGAATAGATAGTGAATTACAAAACATAGAGCAAAGAAAAATGTAAACAAAATACTAAGAGTCAAAATATTGTTCATCATGCTTAATTGTATTACTTTGTAAAAATGATTGTATTTCATGAAATTGGTTATTGCGAGTGTGCTTATTTGCATTATACATTTTATAGGGTGACCATATATTCACATAAAATAATGAAACAAATTACCAGAGCTTAGAACTGTTAATTTTTTCTTACTGGTTCAATTAAAAAAATGATATCGGTTCCGAATGAATAAATTTATTTTATGTATATTCTTATTAGTACTAAAAATACGATACTATCATAAACAAAAGTGTAATTCTATCAAAATTAAGAATATTTTATTTTTTTAATTGGTACACTTTGTGAATATGGCAACTGAACATTCAACTGACTTAAATCTGCCTTTTACAAGTAGTTTCATGCGAAACAGAAAAGTACTACTGAACATCAAAACAGGAAACGTACATGTAATGACGATAATTATATGGTTGACGTTAAATTAGAAAATACTTATAAGTTGGTTCCGGTAACAAAATGACTGAAGATATATCGAACCAATATTTTTTTCCGGTTTTTGTTCCGGCCGTAGTAACGGTTTTTTCGGGTTCAGTTCCGGTTCGAAGTCCTGCAAATTACATTGAAACACTCCTAAGTTTATGCCCGATTGTAAACTCAATATATTCAACTTTTCATATTTAACTACTCTTTTGTCATTTCGTTTACTAATACTTGGTTCTAATAAAAACACAAAATTATGAAAATCAGTTAATTTAACTGTACAGTATATTATTATTATTAAAATATTTTTTATGAATCACAGGAAAAAACTTTTCTATATTTTTTGATTTAATTATCTTAATTTTTTATGTCCGCCATTGTTGATTATTTTTCACGTATCACAGGTTGGGGAACGCTGGCTTAAGATAACTCGATAAAGTAAACTGGTTATCTTAAATCACATTTTACGAAAAGCACCATAAGATGTAGTTTACCGCACGTGTCTCTAATAGATTTTATTTTTTCAACTTCCCGGGGATGAAACCAGGGGTGATATTTTACGATATTTCCGAAAATTTATGTTATAAAAAACAGATTTTTTTCAGAAAATTCTTTTCGAATTTTCTGAAAAAGGACATCTTTTTAATATTTGTCTTAGAAAATAGGTATATGATATGAATGAAATGAAATAAGAAAATATACATACGTTTTTTTTCATCTCATTAATTTATTTTAATTTCTGAAAATTTTGAATAATAGGCTAGATCAAAGAAGTAGGGAAACGATTATCCTTTTAAAATCAATATGCTGAAATTTAAATTTATGTATTAAGATTAAAAAATTGAACTTTTGTTTTCTAGATAACTGACACATACATTCATGTATGTGTGTTTGTATTGTTTTATACAGA
>JAGEOH010001941.1:5000-10000 GCA_032207245.1 Pardosa pseudoannulata | reverse complement strand
TAATTATTTTATTTAACTTATGTAACTGGCATCTTAACTACTCATTTACTGATCATGAACAGCTGTTCTATCGGTCTATTTTACAGATTATAAATCGTCATTGGATACTTATAGAGAGATTTGTGTAAAATAACACGTTAAATATCGATTGAAAATTAAATAAACAAAAAAGTAATCAGTCTTATCCAAATCAGTATTAAGTCTTATCAATCCAAAAGTCAAAGTAAAAAAAATCAAAAAATTTTTTGAATATTGTGTTTTTCAAGAAAACAATAAGTATGTATACCTCATTTTATTCTTCATTTTTTTTTTTTAAAAAAGGAAATGCAGTGAATGATTTTGGACTACTGCGTGTTTTTAATTATTTCTCATTAGCACTAACTAGACTTTTATTGAATTGTAAATATTTAAGAAGGATTTCACCAAGCGTGCTATATCTACAGCTGTGTAAGGCATATTCCACTAATATTTTACTTAAGAATATTCTTGTATATATTCTTGTATTCTTGTTTCATATATATATATATATATATATATATATATATATATATATATGTATGTATGTATGTATGTATGTATGTATGTATGTATGTATGTATGTTTGTATGTATATATATATATATATATATATATATATATATAATATATATATATATATATATATATATATATATATATATATATATATATATATATATATATATATATATATATATATATATTATATATATATATATATATATATATATATATATATATATATATACATATATATATATATATATATATATATATATATATATATATATATATATATATATATATATATATATATATATATATATATATATATATATGTATATATATAATACAGAACCAAAATCAGAAACAAAACTCTATATCTCCATTAAGCCCAGTAATTGTAAAACGGAAAGGAAGAAAGAAGGATTGTGCTTGGAAGGTTTACGACTTTCATACACGGTTAAACATTTATTTGAACAGGCCTGAATGTTCCCGTACACCCAAAAGACCATAAGAATATGTAATGAAAATACGAATTAGAAGAACAAAGCATTTATAAAGCTATAATAAAAGCCAACTCATCCAGTATTTATGTTGCCACTATGCCAGTTAAAATCACAGTTTTAATTGAGAATTGGAAACATTCCTATTAATATCTACTTGAAAATAATTATTTAATTGTTTAAAAATAAAAGGTAGGGGATAGTTAGCATTTAAAACTGGCCTGTTTAAACAATTGTTTTAACCGTGTATGGAAGTCGTAGACCTTCCACACCCAATCCTTCTTTCTTCTTTTTGTAGCAGCGCGCAACGGCCATCTGCGCGCGCACCCTTTTTGTTTTAGCCTAAAAGGACAGACTGTTAGAGAGTTCGTGGTGTGTGGTGTGTTAACGTGCGAGGGCCTCCTGCTCTCTGCATTCTCTACAATGTTAATTGTTAAGTAACTTGTAAATATGTGTAAATATATTAATAATTAAACGTAATTTGTTAAATGTAGACATTTTTGTTCCTGTGTTGGATTTATAGTGTTACAGATTGGCGCCCAACCCGTGGCTCGAAACACGAAGCCGAAGACATGACCACAGATAAGTGATTTCTTTTCTTTTTGACAAGCACTCAAGGAACTTTATTAATTTTGTCATCCTGACAAATGAAGAAGAGATTCTGATTTGAATTCACCCTGAATTCGTTTTGTTTTATTATGATCATCCAGATCAAATTTAAATACCGCATGCCAGTTCCTTTAGTGCCTGACGATTGAAATTTGAATAGTTTGTGTTTCGGTCCAAGTTTTGAATTTTATTTTTCTTAACATTTTTATTATTAGGACTTATGGATATTGTTAATTTCAATTGTTTTGATTAATAATTCATGAAGATAGTTAATATTTCAGTGTTGAATATTGGAGCTATTTATACTGAATATATATATTTATATTTATACTGAATGAGTTGGAACCCGACGCCACAGTAATAAAAATTAAAGATGTTATAACCGGATGTACTTCATATGACGAAGAATTCACAAAAACATTGTTGGATACAATCATTAGCACCAGAAAAGAATCCGAAGTAAAAGAAAAGGAAGCAGAAACCGAGAGACGGCAAATGGAATTTGAATTAGAGAAACTAAAGTTACAAAATTTAAATCATGCTTCGAAAACAGGAACCGTTCTTACCGATAGTGATACGGATGTATCTAAATTTGAAATTAAAGGGTTAATCCCTCAGTTTGACCCGAAGGTAGATGACATTAGTACGTTTTTAAACCTTTTCGAGAGACAACTGTCATTTTTGAAAATACCAGAATCAAAATGGGTGGTATATCTGATCGGGCTTTTACCTATTGAAATTTCAAAATTAATTGCTATAGAATCGGATTCTCCGGATAAACCACCGGAATATGGGGAAATAAAAAAAATTTTATTACGTCGATTCAAGATGAGTGCAGAGAAATTCCGACAATTTTTCGTCCAACACAGAAAAAATCCAGACTCCACGTGGAGAGATTATTTCTATGATTTGAGAAAATATTTTGAAGGTTGGCTCAGTGAGCTTAATATCACTACATTTGATCAGTTAAAAGATCTAATAATTTCTGATCAAATCAAAAAGAAGTGTCCTCCGGATTACAAAGATCATTTTTTAGATCACTGGAGTGAATTGAGCGATCCAGTTGCTTTAGTTGATAAGCTAGATGCTTATGAAGAAAGTAGAAACTTAAAAGGTAGAAACACGAACCATGAACAACATAGAATGGAAAATTCTAAGCCGAGTAACAATTTAAGAAATTTTAAGAATAGTGTTAATTATAAATACTCAACGAATAGAACTGTTAATAAAATTAACGAAAGACCTATTAGCTGCTATGGCTGTGGGAAACCTGGTTTCATAAAGGCAAAATGCCCTACGTGTTCCCCAAACATTAAAGTTGATTCCGCCCAGGTTAGTTGCTTGAAATTTCAAACGTGTGCGATACAAGAACCCAAGGCAATGTTAATGAAGATTAAAATAAATGGTATGTGGGGTTTAGCATGTGCTGACACTGGAGCCAGCCACACTGTTGCTGGAGAAACCCTGTATAACCTCCTCCGAGAACAAGGGGTAATTTTTCGTAAAGTGAATTTAAATATAACACTCGCGGACGGAGTGCCGAAATTCTCTGAAGTTTATAATACCGAAATAGACATTGAATTGTTAGGGAAAAGAATTCCTACTACACTATTTGTGTTACCTACAGCTAAGGACAATCGAACTCTCCTTGGTACTGATTTTTTATCCAAAGCTGGTGTTAGCTTGGATACTCAGAACAGAAAATGGTATTTCAACAGTAATCCTAGGAAAAAAATTCTATTTTGAGAAAGATACATTTATACCAGCTTGTGTGCCACATAAAAATTCTTTCGAATCCTCAGGTAATTCGAAAAAACATTAGCACTATACCATCCGATAAAATTATTGTGTCTCCTGAGCTGAACATTTGCGTTTTGAAAGAAACTGAAGGCAGTCACTTATCTGCCGAGGAAAGGTTACAATTATGTAAACTGTTAGAAATGTTTACGGATATCTTTCAGCCAGGGGAAGAGCCTACACCTAGAATTAAACATTATATAGACACTGGTAATAATCTCCCTGTAGCTATGCCACCATATCGCATGTCTCCATTAAAGAAGGACATTCTTAAGAAAGAGTTAGAGAATCTTTTGGCCAATGGCACAATTGAAGAATGTGAGTCACCGTATGCCTCACCAGTGGTGCTAGTTCCAAAACCTAATGGTCAATTTCGCCTTTGTGTGGACTACAGAAAGTTGAATTCCACTATAAAAACTGATAAATACCCTCTGCCTAGAATGGATGATTTGCTCCATGAAGCTAAACACACTCCTTACATGTCAACGATAGATTTAAGATCCGGATATCACCAAATCGAGGTAAATCCCACTGATCGAGATAAAACAGCTTTCGTGTGCCCTTTTGGTACTTACAGATATTGCCGCATGCCTTTTGGGCTTAAAAATGCTCCGGCGACATTTCAAAGACTAATCGATAACTTCAGAAACTCCCTGAATGATGTTTTGGTTCTGTCGTACTTAGATGACATAATAATTTTATCTGAAACTTTCGAGAAGCATATTGATGATTTAGGAAAAGTATTATCAAAATTGCGTGAGTTTAAATTACATGCTAACAGAGAGAAGTGTAATTTCGCCTGTAACCGAGTGAAATACTTGGGACACTACATTACCAATTCTGGTCTTGAAGTTGACCCAGATAAGGTTGCCGCCATTCAAAATTTACCATCTCCCAGGAATTTAAAGCAAGTCCAATCCTTTTTGCAAACTTGCTCGTGGTATAGAAGATTTGTACCGAACTTTTCTGACATAGCAAGGCCCTTAAGTAATCTCACGAAGAAAAATAGCCCTTGGAAATGGGGGAAAGAAGAGAGGAAAACGCATTTAAAACCCTAAAACATCATCTGATTAGTCCTCCTGTTCTACGACAAAATGACCCAAATAAGCCATACATCTTGCGAACCGATGCTAGCAACTACGCGCTTGGAGCAGTGCTGTTGCAAGGTGAGGGAGCTGAGGAGCACCCTATTGAATATGCGAGCAGACTATTAAACGATGCAGAACGGAACTATACAACCACAGAACGAGAAGCGTTGGCAGTGGTTTGGGGCCTAAATAAATTTCGGGGATACATCGAGGGACAAGATATAACAGTGACATCAGATCATCAACCTCTTCGTTGGCTAATGAGTTTAAAATCTCCAACTGGAAGACTTGCTCGTTGGGCTTTGCAAGTCCAGTCGTTTGCCCCAAAGATGGAATACATACCTGGAAGAGCCAACGTTGTGGCAGATCTCTTGTCAAGACCTTTCTGCCAACACGCTGAAGAATATTGCCAATTCTGCAAAATTGCCATTGATATGCCAACACGAAGTCCCAGAGAATTACGAGAAGAACAACTTAAGGA
>JAGEOH010001940.1:0-5000 GCA_032207245.1 Pardosa pseudoannulata | reverse complement strand
GGGATACCTTGGCCCTGCAATATTTTATTGATGGTGTGAAAGATCCCGAAATTCAGAAAGCCCTCAGACTAGCGGAGTTAAAAGATTTGAAATCGGCCCTAGTGTACGGTTTGAAATACGAAGCTGCCCAACAAGCTTCGAGAAGGGACAGACATCAGGTGAGAGGAGCAGCAGTAAGCGATGTTGATATGGCGGAAATTCTGAAGGAATTGCGTGATATTGTGTTATCCCTGAATGCTAAATCCAATCGAAACACACAAAAGAAGAATGTAATGTGCTGGAGATGCGGAGCCGAAGGACATATACAAAGAAGCTGCCAAGCTCGCCAAGATCAACGAGCTGATAATGTAACTAGAACCAAGAAACAGGAAAACTAGAACATGGCTGTCTCGTGGGGCGGAGATTGCCAGTTAATAGAGAGCCCCATTTTGAGGTTTTCCAAATTTCTTCAGAAAGTGGTGACGGAAATGGATTCTTTATTGAAGCCTATGTAAATAATTTATCCTGCCGGATGATCATCGACACAGGGGCCAATGTTACCATCATGAATGAAGATGTTGCTCAACAACTTAATGAGAAGATTATCTGGACGCCGCCATGCGTTACTCTCCAGACTGTTACCGGTGACAAAATTCCGATTATTGGCAAGATGAATATTAAAATAACATTTGGAAACAACTCGTACCTTCATACTGTGTATGTGGCAAAAATTACGGACAGTTTTATCCTCGGACTGGACTTTCTAAAGAAATACAATTTTATATTAGACTTTAAAGATAATTCTCTACACTCTACGTCAGAAGATGTAACACTGTTCCGGAAAGAAGTTAGTGAAATCAAATCCTGCTATCGAATAATTGCTCCATTGGATTTCATCATACCAGCCAGGAAAGAATTAATATTGGAGGGCTATTCTGACGAAGAGAAGAATTTTCGACTTGGACTCCTCGAATTTCCTAACTTCGGGAATTTTCCAAAAGGGGTTTTAGTAGCTTCAACACTCATAGATTTCTCAAAAGAAGCCATACCGGTGAGAATTGCCAACATAAGTGATAAACCGAAGATTATTAAGAAAGGTGAGGTGTTAGCCACATGTACCCCAGTGACTTGTGTGGAGCGAAGTTCTTTCCAAACATCAAACGTGTCCTCTGAAGATTTAACGAAGGACTTGCTAACAAAAACAGAATTAAGTAAGAAACAGAAAAGCGCTGTAGAGAAAATGCTTGGTGAATTTAGTGAACTATTTTCGAAGTCATCCGACGATTTGGGAAGAACAAAGTTAACAAAACACCGAATCGACACAGGAAATCATGCTCCTATTAAACAACATCCTCGAAGATTACCATTCTCCAAAGTAGAAGAAGTGAAAGATCTTTTAAATGATATGCAGGAGAAGGGCGTCATCGAACCTTCTACCAGTCCTTGGGCCTCTCCTATCGTCTTGGTCAAGAAAAAGGACGGTTTCAACGAGATTCTGCGTGGACTACCGTCGCCTAAATAACATCACCAAGAAAGACAGTTACCCTCTTCCCCGAATCGACGACACCTTGGACACATTATCGGGAAATGTGTGGTTCTCTACACTTGATTTAAAGAGTGGCTATTGGCAAGTAGAGATGGATCCCGTAGATCGTGAAAAGACAGCATTCACGACTGGTGGCCAAGGACTTTGGCAATTTAAAGTTATGCCTTTTGGCCTATGCAACGCACCTGCTACTTTCGAGCGCCTAATGGAGACGGTGTTGAGAGGACTTTCTCCCGAAGCCTGTCTTGTTTACTTAGATGACATAATAATCGTGGGGCGAAGTTTTGAAGAACATCTTAAAAACCTGAGAAGGGTGCTAGAAAAATTGAAAGAAGCCAATTTGAAGTTAAATCCAGCCAAATGTTATTTGTTTCGCAGCGAAGTAAGCTACCTTGGTCATATAATTTCCGCTGAGGGAGTAAGAACTGACCCCCGAAAAGTGGCAGCAGTTAAAGAATGGAGGCAACCTCAGAATGTGCACGAGTTGAGAAGCTTCTTAGGTCTCTGCACTTATTATAGAAGGTTTGTAAAAGGCTTTTCGTTAATCGCAAGACCACTTCATAGGTTGACCGAGAACAAACAACCATTTAAATGGTCTGAGGAATGCCAGGTAGCATTTGACAGCTTAAAAGAGGCTTTAACATCCGCACCTATATTGTCTTATCCGGATCCTGACAAACAGTTTATCTTAGATACAGATGCCAGCCATACCAGTCTGGGAGCAGTGCTATCTCAAGAAATCGATGGTCATGAACGTGTAATCGCTTATTGGAGTAAGTGCCTGTCGAAGACCGAGCGAAATTACTGTGTCACCAGAAAAGAATTGCTCGCCATTGTTAAAGCTATAGAGAATTTTCACAGTTATTGTTAAAGCTATAGAGAATTTTCACAGTTATGTTTACGGACGAAAATTCCTGCTGCGAACAAACAGACCATGCATCTCTCACATGGCTTTTGAATTTCAAGAACCCAGAGGGACAGATAGCTAGGTGGATACAGAAGCTGCAAGAGTGCGACTTCGATATCCAACATCGCAGAGGATCCTCACATGGAAATGCAGACGCCTTGTCCAGGAGACCTTGTACAGGTAATTGTCGCTTTTGTTCTGCAGCTGAGATAAAATATGGGACAATAGAGCCGGTTGTGCGCCACCTCACAGCGTCATCTACATCACGATTAGACTCTTGGAGTGATGAAGAAATTCGTGAAGCACAGATGAAGGACCCTGAAATAAAACCCATTATTGAATTCATGGAGTTGTCTAGTACAAGACCCAATTGGCAAGATATCTCTAGTTTAAGTCCTGGTGTCAAATGTTATTGGGCTCTCTGGGATTCTCTTCAATTTCGGAACGGCGTCCTGTATAGAAAATGGGAATCTGACGACGGCAAAACATCGAGGTCGCAGCTAGTACTCCCACGATCGCGAATACCAGACGTGCTGAAGGAGTTACACAATAGTTCAACAAGTGGACATTTCGGAGTTATGAAAACCATCCAGAAAGTTCGAGAGAGGTTTTATTGGAACAACATAAGAACTGATGTCGAAAAATGGTGCAAATCCTGCGATGCCTGTGGAGCGCGTAAAGGACCCACTAGACGCAGTCAAGGAAAGTTACATCTGTATAATGTAGGGGCACCATTCGAAAGAATAGCATTCGACATCTTGGGACCTCTTCCACGGACATCGGACAATAACCGATACATTTTGTCTGTCATGAATTATTTCACGAAGTGGCCTGAGGCATACCCGATTCCCGATCAGTAAGCGACAACTGTTGCAGAAGTTTTAGTGGCAAATTGGATTTCTAGGTTCGGGTCGCCCCTTCAACTTCATTCAGATCAAGGGAGGAATTTCATTTCTGCTGTCTGCCAAGAACTTTGTAAAATCCTGGGAATCGATAAAACACGAACAACCCCTCTACATCTGCAATCGGATGGCATGGTGGAGAGATTCAATCGAACAATCCTAAATAGTCTTTCTCACCTCGTTTCGAAGAATCAATAAGACTGGGATCAGAAACTACCGTTATTTTTGCTGGCCTACAGGAGTGCCGTCCATGAAACCACCGGTTTTACACCCTCACAGATGCTCTTTGGTCGTGAGCTCCCTCTCCCCTGTGATCTTGTTTTCGGATGTCCACCGGATGCGCCTTCTTTGCCTGAAGCTTATGTTGAAAATCTGCAGGCGCAGTTAGAAGACGTTCATCAGTTTGCCCGAGGTCGGATCAACATTGCGACGGACAAAATGAAGACCAGATACGACGCAAGAGCTACAAGACATGAATTCAACGAAGGTGACAAGGTTTGGTTTTGGAACCCACACAGACGTAAAGGACTTTCTCCAAAGCTTCAAACTTCATGGGAAGGACCTTATACAGTTTTAAAAAGACTGAACGACGTCGTGGTTCGAATCCGTAAATCAACGAATGCTAAGCCTAGGATTGTTCATTATGATCGTCTAGCACCATACTATGGTAACATTACTTAGTTTAATTAATAATTGGCACTATGGTTTCGTGACCTTCAACTTTTATTTATTTTTTATTTGTAAATAGTTCTGTAAATAGTTGTTTCGTTTCTGTTATTTATTCTGTTATTGATTTATTGTAATTTAAATTTATTATTCCATTTATGTTTTGTAAGTATTGTATTTGTGAGTATCGTAAGTTGCTTTCTGCTCAAGTGCACTGCCCGAGACGTGCAGTCTTTGAGGAGGGAGCAATGTTATGAATTTGCGAAAATTGCTTGAGTTTAGCATGGGACTCTATGGGTATCTCGCCAAATTGGCGAGATATAGGCTCGTTGGCGATGGATTTGGCAACTTATTTTTGTCGCCAAGTTTGTCGCCAAATGTCGCCAAGTGTAGCGTCACGTGGCCACTTCCGGTTCCGGCTTCTGGAGTGTTCTGGCAGTTTCTGTGAGCCTATATAAGGCAGACGGAGTCCCATGCAGAGAGGAGGATCGTTAAGAGAATATCTCGGTATAAGAGGAGTACGCACGGTGTGTTGTGCTTGATGCGGAAAGTCTTGCGTGAGCCGACGGCTTTGGGCTCAAAATTGTTCCGCGGAGATTTTGACGTTGTATTTCTTCCAATAAAGTATTTGTCTTCGTGCTGCAGTCTTGCTTGCTTGCTTAAAGTCCATTCAATCCCTGAACCCAGCAGTTTTAGTTTTGGAAGTTCGTAACAATATATATATTTAAATTGTGAAACCTGTTTTAAAACTTTTCTTTCTATGTGAGTAATCTATGTTAGAATGATAAGTTACATTAGTTTTTTAAATGCTCTTAATTAATTATCTGACTTATTTTCAATAGGGCAACAAATCCTTCATCTTTTCAGTTAGAATTTTTTGTAAATGATCTTAGCAAGAGAAATGCATCAACATTTGAACGCCTTGGAAGGTATTTAACCTAGATTTTAATTTGTGGTGTTTTATGTAATTATTTTTGGAGTAGAAATACAGCTTTATTGA
>JAGEOH010001939.1:0-10000 GCA_032207245.1 Pardosa pseudoannulata | reverse complement strand
TAATTTTGATTTTAAACGATAGAAGACAATAAAGTAAGCAGGACAGTAGCGATTTTTCTTTCATTTGGGGGCCTAATGAGCGATTTCTAATGGGTTTTATAGCAGACTCTTTAACGTCTCTCAAAAACGATACTTTTTCTCCGTCAAGTTTGTGACGTCATCGTTCATGTAGACACCGCACGCCTATGCTGTTTACATGTTAAAAGGCGACTTTTAAATTAGTTTTTGTGTAAAGTATCGCATATAATAGAAATTTTTTTGTTATGTCTGGCATTAAAAAATCATACTCTAAATATTGTATTGTGCCACTCTGTAAAAATACAACAACTAATTGCAATGAGAAGATATTTTTCAGCGTCCCGAAAGACTCACATACACGTAAAATCTGGACAATTGCGATGAGAAGGGGTGAGAAATTAAACCCCAAATTATCATATAAATCATCTTTATGGGTCTGTGAAGACCATTTCTTCGGTAAGTAAATGCTTGCTTTTGTTTAAATATTACTAATTTAGAACAATTAAAGTATATAAAAATACATCTATACCTTTAAAATTATTGTTGATTAACCACTGCTATTTAACTTTTAAAACTGCTAATTTTCGAGTATTATCACAGAGTTAAAATACAATAAATATTTTATAAAGTATATAAATATCATAAAACATATAAATATCTAGAGCATATAACATCTAATAAATAACTCGGGGGAGGAGAAGGTTATATATTTTCAAGGTATTATAAATTTTTTCTTCAGAGATACATACTTTCTTGTGTATCAAATCACAGTGATATTTTTCGATTAAATGGGTGACTAACTTGAAAAAAAGTATAATATTTTTAAAATACTTAATAGTGATATTACTTTAAAAATTAAATTTAATTTGAGAAATTTTATACATTTTTTAATTTGACATTAATATTAAAGGCAATAAAATTGTATTGCTATTTAAAAATGTATAAATAATTAAGTAAAGCCGTTTAAAGATTTTAAATTTCTTTTCATCATATTTAAAATATCTAAGAATTGGTTTGGTTTTGGAGTGCTACGGTCTACTTTTTGCAACACGAAGGCTAATGAGACCGGTCTCACAATAAATACCTCCTCTAATTTTTATTTTAATATTACATCCGTCTCTATTTATAAAAAACGATGCTACTACAAATGTGTGTATATGATATATGTATATTTATTTGACTTGTTTGTGTTTACAAACAAAAGAGCTGTGTTTAGCATGAATAAAGTATTAATACATGTTAAGTAAAATTGGAAAAAAATATAAATGATTTTACATACCTTTGGGTTTTAATTCCTTGTATTTCTGCTCCCATAAAATCCGGGTTTTTTTTTTTTTGCCAAGAAAGAAAACATTGACATGCTGTCAATTTTCGGGAGGTTGTCTGATTGTCCTTTGGTAAATCCAGGTAGAAGAGACATTTATGACAAATTGAGATAACTAAGCTATCTAGATCGATAAAATAAACCTTCAGGTTTAAATAAAAATTAATTTTGATAGCTAGAAAATTTCAGGAACTTGCAAAAACAAAACCGGAAAATAGTGCGCGCTTAAAAGCAATACAAAAATATTGGTCTACATGAACGATGACATCACATCCCAATCACGGAGCGTTTTGATGTCACGTGATTTTCGCTTAACTTTAAAATTAATTTTTTAAATGATGGACCCAGTTTTTTACAGTTTTGAGAACATTTTTGGAATCTACGAGTCTGAAATTATCAGAAAAACACTAAGTTGTTCGAATCCCCCACATGTGCAAATTCGTCATTTACAATACATTCTGGTTTGTACTTTTGTACTTATAATACCATATTCTCTTTCATTAGACATGCTGATTATATTAATTTAATTTTTGTCATTTCTGTTTTTTTTTTTTCAAGTGTTTTACCACCAAACAATTTTAGTTTTACACCAACAGTCAGTTCTCACAATAAATCAATGAAATAATATATCTCATCATAAGTTTCATAATGTATGTACCAAGATCCATTTAAATATTTTATAATATTTAAATGGATCTTGTTTAAGTATATGATTTGTACTTATTTCAAATATTTAAGCCTCATTTAATATTTGTTTTATAATAAAAAAAATAACAGTGGTACCACTGCTTATGTCATGTCTACTATTTATTTCATGTGCATGGTGTCCTGTTTTGTTTTTCTAATGTTCATGTTTCCATATACTTATCATGTTCAACTGCTTTATTCTTAACAAAACAATTAAAAATTCTTTATGACCATTTTAGTTTCATAAATTAATCTATAAATTATATTTCTTTTGTATATATGTATGCATATATAAAGAGAGGAAAGTCTTTATGAATCTAAAATAAAGTTTGTATGATATGCACAGAAAAGAAATATGTATATGAAAGTAAAAAGATAAATAGGAAATTAACAGGAAGACAAAGTAATGTATGTTTCTGACAGTCTTCATGTATTGTAAATATATATGTCATGTTGCTTTCTAATCACACATATAAAAAATTCATAATTCTTCTTACTTTTTTTTTTTTTTTTTTTTTTGTAGCATCTGATAATACTGTTCTATACTAAATGATGTATGTAAATATTATTACAAGTAATATAGTTGAATAATTTTTATGTTTTATTCATTGGAGTATATTTGTGTTTATATTAATGCTGACAAATTAATTTGTATACATACTAAGCATACTTCTGATTTTGAGTGTATTTAAATATCATATTTTTGTTTTAGATATTTAAAGCCTATATGCTAGTTTGAGCCCCAGCAAGTTACGGATCAAATTATAGTATAACTCCTTAAATATTTTTTTCCAAACTATGAAGAAAATATTTATGATATTGAGCTCTGTTATAAACTTTAAATAAATCCACCAAGTGTAAAGAATATTGCCTGACAGGAGGTAGTTCTGAAAGAACAAAATTTTCAAGACTAATTGTAATATTGAAAAATTGTTGCTATGGTGTTTCTGTTCTAACACCTTATATATTTGTATCACTATACAACTTATAGCATTATTTTACCTATAACAAATTTTAGTTTCATGTAAGTGTGTATTTATATATAATACTTAACCCTAAATTCTAAATAATATCTTACTCATTTCCTATTAAATTAATATATGCTTGCAGGTAAATCATATTGTTTTTATCAATACATCATATTTTTTTATAGAACTGATATATTTTTTAGTGTTTACAAATTGTCAGAAAGTTTTACTTTGAAAGGAAAACATGCTTAAAGGATAAATTAAACTTAAATCTAGTATTAAATATTTTAGCATCTGTAAAACAACACTTAAGGGAAACCTGCTTTATATATCTATCCTCTAGTGTTGAATAATATAACATAAAAGGCAGGAATATTATACACTAATTCAGTCATGTCTGTGATAGAAGTTGTATGTGAAATATATTAGGTTATTAAAATTTCATTATAGTTGGCCTTATAGGTTTTGAAAGAGGCATAATTGTTGGGATCTATCTCACTAAAGCCTTAATTACAAAATTAAATACCTTTGTTGATATCCAGAACTGTGTCAACAATAATGACAAAGTGCAAACAATAATGACATTTATCTGCCAAGCACAATAATGCATGTTGTGCAGTAGGTTATCATCTCTAATGACATGTTATGAATTAGTGGTTTCTTCTTCTTTTTTTTTTTTTTTTTTTTGAGAAGTTATTAATATGACATATTTGTCCTCCCCTCATCAAATACATATTACAATTAATGCAAAATGTAGACAATCAGCCTATTAGTAAATATAATGTCTCATTTCACAGGTGGCCACATTTTACAAAAGCCCTTTATATGTGATATTAAAATTAGTATGTTGATAGTTTCCTTCTCACTCTCTTTTTTTTTCTAACACTTAATACAAAATCTAGAAAGGTGTCAAATTTAAAGATTTTGATTAATGAAGCATAATTTAGTAGGATCCCATTGAGTAACAGAAAATTATATTTTAAGTTAAAAATGTACTATTTTGAAATATCAATGATCGAATATAAATAGAGACAGAAGTAGTAATAGGTACTACTTGAGCACTAGGACTAAGAGATGTTTTAACTACCTTAACCCCCTGTTCAACTCCTTAACCCTTTTATTGCTCAAGTACATTCTTTGCAAAATAAGCTGTCTTTCACATCTATATTAATATTCATTTTTATTATCACTTAGTCAGTGGTAGCTTAACTAGTTGGATGCTACAACATAGCAGTACTTCAGTTCTAGTTGCAATATGTAATTACTAATCTCTTGACTCAACTAACCCTTGTTCTACATTATGTGGCATTCTGTCCCAGACATATTCACAATTTGCAACATTTCTGCCATGGAAATTAATTATTTCAATCACTTAAACATCAATAATATAAAGTATAAATGCATTATAATAATAACAAATACTAACAATTTTAAATATTTTAAAAAAGAACAGTTATTGATTAGCAATAACTCAAAATTGCAGAGACTAAAGTAAAGTTTAATCTTCAAAATATGGAATCTTCAAAATATTATTCCATAGGAAGAATACATACATCACATGCATTTCTCCTAAGCAAGGTTTAGTTAGCAAGTGTATAGTCATTAGTCTTACTCTGTTATACATTCTATAGAAAATCTCAGTTATTCTTCTCACTAGCCATTAAGTTAAAGGGTAAATTTTCATCTTTAACTAATACAAGAGGACCTAATTGAATATTGTATTTTATAAATTTCCATTTGCAATGCCCTTTCAAATTATTATGATAGTCTTTGTTTCCATAAATTCCATATTTTCTAAACCAAAGTTCTTAGAGTAAGATTTTAACTGTGAATTGAGTTAATAATCCAAAATGTTCAAATATTTTTCCCGTCCTTTTCAGGATGAAGCATTTTACATTCTCTTTATGGTTAGGCAATTCTTATCATACTATATCCATCTATGTTCAAGCTGTCTTCACAAGTATCCTGGGTTATTCTCAAGACTTTTGGTCTCTCATTTGTGTTACTGGCTTTGTGGAGATAGATTTCCAAACCTTCTCTTCCCATCTTTTCATCAATTCAAGAATAGTTATCTACTTACTCAAATTCATTACTGCTTCATTTGTAATTTGTTTTGCTTTAGATAAAATAGTTACTGTCTCTTCAACTCTATCTCGTCCTGTAATAAAGTCATCTACTTAAGGTTTCAAATATCTTTGGATGTTCTTTATATTTTTTAAATGTTTATTTATTGTATCAGCCAATAAGGATGAGCTCAATTTAACTCCAAAATTCCCTCATTGGAATTAGTATATCTGTAACCATAGAAACTGCATTGAATTTCTGTCTTTTTCTGTTAGTAAAATTTGTAAAAGGCATCTACATCTACAAAAATAGGAAGTTTGTTTAGTCTGAATTTAATTAGCAAATGGAACACGTTAAAATTTAAATTAGTCCCTGTTGATAAGCAATCATTCAGTGATAACTGTCCCACCTCATGTGAACTGCTATAAAACAATATTCTGATCTTAGTCAATGTACTAGCTTGTTTAAACATTGGTTGATGTGGTAAGTAGAAAATCAGTTTTTCTTTTGTATCCTTATTTGGCTCTAGACCCTTTAGTTATTCCTCTTCTACAGTGTAATTTTCTACCAGTCTTTCTTCCAAGATAAACAAACTTCATAATGCTCACCTTTGTAACAGACAGATTCATTAAAAATTTCTAAAGCCTTGTCTTCTTTATGTCAGTGGAGATCATCCTTAACTCCAATTGACTGTAACTCAAAGAATATTTAAACTACAATTCTGAGCTTTCACAAACATACCTACTTCTGGAGTTGCTCTAGAGAAATGAGAGAAATTGATAACTCCAGAAACTCCTTAGATTGCTCCAGAAAATAGCAAAAATTTCAAACAACTAAAATATCTCAGTTCAGCAATCAAATACTAATTCTTGCCAAAAATAATTCTGAATATATTACGCTTTCCACACAGTAATGCTGCAAATGAAAGAGTTTTCAGTACTGTGTGGAAAAACGAAACTGAATTACGGTCAAATTTGAGTAGACAAAGTCTAGAATACTTGATAATAGGAAAATGTAAATATTTTAATCAATGATGCTACAAAAAACTTTTTCTGAAAAAGAAGTTGTAAAAGCTACTTATACATCATTAAATGAATAAATTTTAATTTACCCTTGATAATTTACTATTGTGTGATTATTTTAAAATTTAATTTGCTTAAACTTAATTTAGAAACCAATAAAATAATATGCATAATTTGTTTAGGTTTTGTTTTATTTATTATGTTTGTAAATTGCATGTGCGAATATTAAAACTATGCTCTTCCTCCTGACTGAGGTGCCTGAATGTTGACATGTCTGCTTTCAATAACAAGCATACTCAAAACATGAATTAACCTGAAGTAAATCATTCACACTACCGTTAGCTATGTATCCAAACACTATTTTGAAAAACTAAACTTGTATGAGGAATATTAATTTTTTTAGTTCTTAACTTATGGTAATAAATCTCATTGCTGCAATATATTTTTAAATTCTGAATCAGAAAGTTTTATTTTCTCATAAATCAAATTATTTGGAACGTTAATACACTTTGCATGAATCATGTCCGCTATTTAAGGAATTATTAAAAAATATAATTTTCACATACATATTGCTCCTTATTAATACAAGTATAATTGTCTTTCTTTAAACCATAGCTAAAATACCAGAAATCCATTTGCATAAACAGTTGTTTTTGTTTGTTTTAGACTGAGTGAGTTAGCAAGTTCAGTTATATAAAATCAAGATACACTTCAATGTCAAGATGTTCTAATTGAAGCTAATTTTCCTTTGCTGGTTTCAGTAAACCCACAAAATAGTAGACAGAACTACACTTTTATGATTATTAATGATGCTTAAATCTGTCATGTACACCTGACTTTGAAACCATATTCACTTTCAATGCACTACTTTTGTTTTGATTTTCTCATTCATTTGATAGGTATTTTTTATCAGCCTCTAAATCGTGTCAGTAATGTATTGTTTTGAAAACATAAATGCAAAATGTACTTTTTCTTAAAACTACATGTGATCAGATGGGCGATTTCTCATGTTAGGGGGAAATATAAACACAAATTATGTTTTTTCACAAAATCTACTTTCTCTTTTGCACTAAGCATCTAAAAATTTTATATACCTATATAGCTTATGAGCATATAGCATATTAGAAAATAGGACAGTAATTTTGTTTACTCTTCTTTGAATTAATTACACTCTTTGAATTACTACGTGTTCCCACCTGATCCTAAGAAATTCTAGAAGATCGATGAAACCTGGCAAATTTTCTTTCTCTAATTTTCATTCCCACAAAATCTTGGTTGTTAGGATATAACTTTTGTGTTAAAACAAGCAAATATATATTTGAAAAAAAAAAAAAAAAAAAAAAAAAAAAAAACTTTCAACACTTTGTTTTCGTTAAATATAGCATTGTTCATATCTATTATTGTATTGTCATTATTTCTGAGTTAATTTAAACTATATTTTGGCAACAGGAAATAAAAACAATAATGGTACTGTTTTGTAAGAATTTGAAATAAAGTGAATGAGTAGAAAGATCTGTTTGGGTTGTATTTCATTTGACACTATTTAGGTAGAAATAAGTTTATGAATGGACAAAATGGTGAACATTTACTGTCGTATCTAATAGTTTTAATATTTCCAATAATCTGACACATTCATTTATGATATGTATTAAATTTAGAATTTGATAGCAATTCATTTTGCCTAGGCTGCATTCTTATAAACCATTAAAGATGAACATATACTTTTTATACTGATTTGAGAACCTTTCTTATAGTAAAGAAGAGGCCAGCTCATAATTTGAATCAGCTATAAAGATTGATTGCATGATACAGTATAGTTATTCTCCAAGTAACACAAATTAACTGTATTTGTTTAATATGGAATCTGACTCACACTCACTTTAAATATTTCTTTAAATTATAGCCATTCATATAAATTACCCAAGAGCACGGGCAATGTAATTTTGAGCTACTTAATATTGTTTCCAAAGTTTATATTTCAGACACCGCAGCACTCCTTTTTTTCCTTATTTCACGGCATTCCTCCTTTTTTTTGTCTATTCCTGCCTGTTATTCCTTTTTTCTTTGTGCCCTTCACTCCTTTTATTTGTTTTTTCTTTCTCAACATTTACGGTGTTATGTAACAGCGGACTGATTGCACACATCGTCTGTTCCATGTTTTGACAGCATCTTTGTTTTTCTATTTTTTCTTTCTGTCAACACCCCCCCCCCCAGAAAAAAAAGTTTTACGCTATTTATTGGCGGTACAGGTGTTTGAAAGTTAGCGAATAACGATTAAAGTGTCAAAACCAAAGGGGTATCCGAATTTTACGATTGTAGTGTCGAGAAATCTGTTTAACCCGTTTCTGAACCCAAGAGGGGGAAAAGAAACGTTACTCCAAGCCCGTGTGCTTAAAAATGGACTGCCTCATCGCATACTGAATTCAGGGATGATTCTGTTCCAAAATGTTTTGTGGGTTTGTTAAAAAAAATGTTAAACACAGATTTTTTGGAGGGAAATTTAAAAAAAAAAAAGGAGCGATTTTTTTTTATCTTACATATATTTAAATTTTGACGATAATGAGAAATATTTCTTCTTTTTTCTCATTTTTTTTTCTTTGCCTCGTCCACAATTTTTTTGACAAAGAGCAGGAGAAAAGCGTTATCAGTTGATTCTCCCAACACGGGCTTCAAGGTCAAAAAGCCGTGTGACGCGGTATAAATGAAACACATAGAACTTGTGTGGTTTTAGTTGTAATAATACAGCTAATATGTAATTGTATGTTTTTGTGTAAAACAACTGTTTTCTGGATTTCGGTTCCGGAAAATGCACATTTTTTAATGGGCCATTATAGTTAATACTGCTATCATAACGTGGGGGCTCTGAAACGGTAGAATTATGTTTTAACAACCTGAGTACTTTAGATATCCCCCGAACGCACGTGCATGTTGACCGATTGTAATACTGTTTTATATATCGATATTTTTTTTAATATCGCGGTAACAGTATTAAGATTTCAAACCCTCCTATAGTTATTTTAATGATTCTTTATCTTATTGACTGAAATTTTGTGCAATGGGTGGTGTCTATGAGAAATGACACTGTTGCAAATAACTTGCGGAATATTGGATAAGCACGGAAGTTAATTATTGTTGAAAAATCCGCACCTTTTTTTGTTGTTCAGTTTTGCTTCTATATTGAAGTTGATGAAAAAATTTGCTAATGAAAAATCGTAACTTTTAACAGCAATCTCGATAAAAATCAGCCCTACAGCTGAATCGGTAGAACACTACCATGCGTTCGAATGCCGCCGCTTTGTTCGCAGCCGTTGAATCGTAGTAATTAAGTAGTAAACTCTAGCGCTCTCAGACCAAACTAAATGGTTACAAATCTGTTTGTCTAAAGTAGAATTCGAACCCTCTGGTTCAGATACCGGAAGAAAGCCCATCCTATTCGATCATATTCCTGAAATTTCACGATTTCAAATTTTTTTTTAAATTGTCCACTAAAAAAAAATAGCTTTATACAGAGTATATGTTATATACAGAGTATATGTTATCATGAGTTTTTAGACATTGATTAAAATTAAATCTAATAATCATTGTATCTTTACAAACTATTAAGGTGTAGATTTTACTGCTATATAAGAAATTCTACAGTCACAAGATTAAAAATTTGTTTATAGAAATGCCTTCTAAAAATCTGATATCTAAAATGCACGTTTATACTATTAGATTTTTTTTTTTTTTTAATTAGAATATTTGAGAAACTTCTGATTTAAATCTGTTTTGAACATTTTTTGATTAAGAGACTCAAGTAATTATTTATATTAGTAAAAATTATTTAGCTTCTGGTATATTTCATACTTAGGTACTTGTTTTTGCATTATGCGTACTTAAATAAATATTTTTAAATTGTTCTTTACTTTCCGTTTTTC